>SDVV010044361.1:0-10164 GCA_016164225.1 Gammarus roeselii
AAAGCAGTTGAATACATTTTCTCCAATTTGATCCAGCAAATATCCTTTTGCAGATGTTTAGATTCCAGAATTTATCGATAGCTCTGTTACATGTATGGGTGAGACTCAGCATGTAGGTTCCGAATGAACAAATTCACTTCATTATTGCAATTTTATAATGTGGATCAGTTATACGCGATGTTAGGTTCAAAAATCTAGTCATTCTAACCAACTTAAAAAATAATTATATATTTATTTCAAGTTTGATGGTTATGTATGATATTTAGTCATTATTTTTATGCGGTTTATCAATCAAACCCCCTCAACATAACTCCATTTCACGTAGCTTTTTTTTTATAATATCACACACCACGTACACAGATCATGCTTTTGTATGCGTATGCAGGGTAGGATAAGGGGGAAAAAGAAAAGCAACTCACGAAAATGATGTGATCCTATTGGAAAATCTTCATCATGATTGTAAAAAAGCTGAGGTAGTGGACAACGAATTATACCTAAGAACAGAAGAAAAATTGGATCGTATGCAAAATTTCTCAATGTTGAAGCTCAGAAAAACTTTGAATTGGAGAAGATTCGAATAATTAAGGTTCAAGAAGAAGAAGTAATACATTTGTGGACACACGGGAACGGAACTGCCTTCGGTATTTGCATCAAAGATATGATGGAGTATATGAAGGATTTTGATAGTGTACCGAAAAAAATAGTGATGATAAGTCCTGTTAGGTGACGAACAATGCTGTTTAAAAATCGAAAATCATGTAGATGTTATTGATGTTACCAGCAAGGTCCGAAAAAAAATGCCAATAAATACTAATAAAAACTATGTAAGTCGTCAATAAAATGATTATAATATCCTAAACTCGAAGGTTCAGTAATAAATTGCGAACATCGTGCCAGTCGGAGGTAACATCGAAATTGTTGAAATTAGTAGAAGAATAGGTTTCACAGTATGAAACGGAACCTTTAACCTATCTCGGAGTAAATGATCTAGATGAGATACAGATTGGATGGATATAAATCAAAGTCGCATCAGCTCCTGCTCAGTCGTCGTGGTGATTCTGTTGTGTAAGGATGGGGTATAGCTCGATTTGGCGATATTACAATATTAATGGAGAAATGGGGGTATGTCATATTTGCAGAGCAGAAATAAAATTATCTAAATGTGGAAACAGCAGTAATTTGTGGCGCCATATGAAACGTCATTCCTCAGAATATTCAGAATGTAGGAAGGAAAATATAAATCAGAGTTGCAAGTCGTCAAAGAATGTAGAGCCAAGTGAAAATATTGAAGTAAACTAAGAAACTATAGTGTGAGACCATGTGTCCGTTTGTATAAAAGTGGATACAAATTTGTATTACTTGTAACATTCAATACATTCAAGTTTGAAAAATGGGTATTATCAATGAAAACGGATGAAAATTGCACGAAAAAAATTGGAAGTATGTATCAAAACTACAAAGGATAGATCAAAATTTATAGCCAAGTGGAGATATTTGTTATGCATTAATCATAAAGCACTGAAAATCATATGCAAGCATGAAAAAAGTAAATCGGAAAAATTACAACATTTCTGGGATATAATAGGTTAGGATGATTAGTTCTTTTAACAAAACATCCCATGAAGCTGATCCACTAGATGAATAAGTATCGTACGCAAGCAGGAAAAAATATCGAAAGATGACACATAATTCCTGGATACGTTGGCTAAGATAGGCTAATTAGATCTTTTTAACCTAACGTGACGTAAAGCAAGTCCACATTAAATATCTTGTAACAAAAACAAGGAACTTTTGTTCAAATGGAAAAAAAAATCTCATAGATCAGAGGTAAAATGCTACAGATGTTAACCGCCCCTGTATATGGATACAAATATGTGTATGTGTCTACATTGCGCCGGTATTGGCCCCTGTAAACGCCTGCATTATACCGTGACGGGCCCTGCATACGCATACAAAAGCATGATCTGTGTACGTGGTGTGTGATATTATAAAAAAAAAGCTACGTGAAATGGAGTTATGTTGAGGGGGTTTGATTGATAAACCGCATAAAAATAATGACTAAATATCATACATAACCATCAAACTTGAAATAAATATATAATTATTTTTTAAGTTGGTTAGAATGACTAGATTTTTGAACCTAACATCGCGTATAACTGATCCACATTATAAAATTGCAATAATGAAGTGAATTTGTTCATTCGGAACCTACATGCTGAGTCTCACCCATACATGTAACAGAGCTATCGATAAATTCTGGAATCTAAACATCTGCAAAAGGATATTTGCTGGATCAAATTGGAGAAAATGTATTCAACTGCTTTTGATATGATAAATAAATAGCCCTAGTGGAGAGATTTATACATATCAATATCATGCATAAGCATCAAACTTGAATGAAGCTATATAACTATTGGTTAGAAAAGGCTACGATAGGTAATAATCTATTTGGCAGTAAATAGCCACCCTTTTTTCATCCATCGATATTTGATCTATGTTATCGTACATTGATATATATATATATATATATATATATATTGCTAATTATGTACCGTAGACATGGTTAATTTACTAGATCTTGTGGATTACGGACCTTACAACGCAGAGCTGTAAGAAAAATTGTTACAGTGTTTTTATTCAATATTTGATATAATAGACGAAATGGTAGGAGCAGCATATCTATCATTGCAAATAAAAATTTTATGCTAACAGTAAAACCGTACACAAGTCTTGCTAACGCTTCTACACACGTAACACTCACTGACGTATGGGGTAAGCTTACATAAACGTTTTGAACTCGGAAGTCCACAAACGTGCGATGACCTAACAATACTCGAAACTGGTCGATATTACTGGACTTGAAACAAGCGAAGTGAAAAAAATATTTATATGTAGGCACACCATCTGCTAAAGATTGGTAAAACTACAGAGTCAATTGGATAGATTTGATAAGGATGAAGGTTAAATCAATGAAGAATTTACCTAACATTAGTATGAAACGTGGAAATATATACAATCCTTGGTAATATTTGGTTAGGTTGGGTTAGGTTTAGTGCCCCTCTACAATACAGACCTATAGTGAAAAATGGTACAGTGGATCTGGTGAATGCTCAAATACGGCAGATAATCTGAATTAGAACGCATTCTCCTAACGAAGCCTGAATGAATCAATAACTTCTAAGTGTGTAAACTGCAAACGTCTTACAAACATTTATAAAAGAACGACATGCAGGAATAAGCATCAAGTAAAGACATGCGATTGGATAACGTAATTGAGATGTACTTTCAATTATTGAAGAATTTCAACACTAACACTCAACACAAATCCGGTTGATTAGTTTTCCAAGATGACAATGAATCGGACTAAAATGCAGTGTCGAGGGGGAAACACACCAATTTTTTTAAAACATTTCATCCAATTAAGCGTATTTTATACCCATCATTCCATAAAAAATTAGGCGAATTCATACCTAATACAGCTGTATTCCAATGATACCAAAACAAAATGTACACCGACATCTATAAAATAGCGAAATAAGATTCACTACTCTACCCTAACCGACAATGATTAACTAATATATTCGGTGTATCCAACCGCACCCAGATGATATATCCTACTCCAATATCCCACGGGATCTGGTTCATGACTAAGCTCATATACTAACACATCAAAAAATATCTGACATTTAACTCTGAGTCAATGCGAGTAATGTTATTTTACAACGATACCTGTTCAAATCTATAACAAGTTTCTAGACCTTACTGATGCTATGCCTCTAGGAGTACAAATTCAAGCCTACAGTGTCATAACAACGAACTCTACAATGCTTCACTAGGTCACTTCACAGAAATCTACCACTAATATATAACAAATTTCAAAGGGAAACATCCAGTTATGATACAATACTTCAGACATACCTTGCATCTGTTTAATTCACCGTCTCTGAACAACATCGAACAAAGACGCATCCTGGACATAACCAAAATCTAGACACATGTACAGTGGCCAAGAATGAGTCTCAAAAAGTGTGTGGCCATAAAGAGCTATGCTTCTGTTCACTGATGACTTGAGTAAATCACTTCAACGATGAGTAGCTTGTCGCATAACCTCACTAACAAACCCATGGAACTCAAGATTGACGTCTATAGGACAATGCATAATTCACGTTGAACATAGATGAACACCAAAATGAAAACCAAAGAGTGTAAATCACCTCTACACTAGGACCCCTCCCGCCAGTATGTTATCATCAAAACTTTAAACAACATATTTGCTAGGGATCAATGACGAAAATTCCACAAAGATGCAGTACAGACATAAACCTCTTAAACATACATTTCTATGATTTTCGTAAAAGAAAACACAACATTATCAATATATATATATATATAAATAGCCAAATAAGATTCTCTACTCTGCTGTAACCGACAATGAAATTGTAGTACAATGAGAATCCATCCTAGTAAATCGGTTTACTTATACAAACAAGCATAAACATAACTAGCTTTTTGCCGAGGGGACTCACTAACTCCTCCTAAATATTGAAGAATGGTCGTACAATAAATATACAATACCCTAACAGCAAGACCAAGTTTGTAACAAATCGTCTGTTCTATATCTAGAATAACCACGTCAAGTATTGTATCAGGATGAAAGAAGATATATAAATCACTATAAGGGAACAAAATGTAACTAAATTAGACTTGAAATAATGTTCTATATTGTATGTACGAACGTAATATATTCTGATATTGTACAAATAACCAACAGATTGCATTGAAGATGGGAATTCAGGAAAGAACATACAAAACTGAAAGACCTATACTAAAACTCACGAGTTATAACAAAGCAAGAAGATTAATTCTCTAGCATATCCAAAACATACATTGAACCCGTGATGAAGGAGAATGAACTAGCATGTAACCAACGAACAAGAAATGTGTATAAGATACCAGGACATACGAGCGACACAACTGAAACCTAAAGAAAAAACGGTATAGTACATACAAAATCTAATGAAATTTTCCTCAACTTCAGTCCATAACAGGGATAAATTAACATCTCTTTAACTAGAGTAACCACGGCTTAATCGTAACAGAATTTCATATAAACATATATAAATACTAAAAGAATGCGATAACGTACCAATTATGCCTGAAATAGCTTGCTACATGGATGTTTCAAGCCTAAAATTCCAAAAACAACACAAATTCAATATAAATCAATCGATCATTACCACATAACATAATATTCCAAATTACAGTAAATCCATATCGTTCAGGTATTGTCACTATTGGAACACCGCGTTAATGGAACACTGATATAACTGTTTCAAAACTGGATAATGCAATATGGGGTAGATAGATTCTCGTAACGAAGATACAGCATCCCAAGACATAAATATACATTAACACGCAAACAACCTGAGTAATAATCCTTACTATTTTCTATAGATATTCTATATATATGAAATAAATAGATGGGAAACACAGAACCTTACCTGCAATCGTACCTTCAGGCTGGTACGAACAGGGTCGATCGCACACTAAGGCTGCAAATTGAGTTATGAGACATGCCTACCACACTAATCCTATAAAAGAATATATAGTGATAAATGAACATAACATACAAAAATATCCACCAATTAAACATCGATTGAGTCAATTATACTCATAAGTGATTCTTCTCCAGGAATGATTCAGTCATCCTGTAAATATTGTATCTATTTTCCTTCATCGGATATCTCACAGCAAAGAAAAAACGACTGGAGGAGATACTGCAGAAGTAAGTAAAGCTTTGCGCAAGGGTACTGATCAAAACAATCGGATAAAAAATAACAATAAACTAATTGAATCTATGCCACATGTAAAAATTGAACAACAGCGAGCAACGTAGAAAATGATATCGAGGTTGAAAAATTCATCATGAAGGTGTCCGAAAAGTGATTTTTTTCAATATATAATAATACATATAAATTATTATCGATAAAAAATCCCTCTAAATGTATGTTTGTCAATATCCCTCAAAAAACATTCAGAGGACACTGCATTGAACATGCAATATGAAAGCAACGAAGTTGCAATATCCCCCCAAGCATTGAAATGCTAATACTCTTATGTAAATATATAACCCGTTAACATGTGAAAGCATTCCGTCTGTCCGCTTCTTCCGCTCCAAACCAGTTCCGGTACCCTCCGCCCCCCCGCTCCCCGTTTCTGTGCGAACCCCCGTACGCTCGGTGAGTCAAGGTTGCATGCACCGCGCCCTACCCCGCCCACCAAAAGTAACTCTATTTATCCCTATCTAATTCCTTCACATCCGCGTTTAGACGTTATATAAGCTACTAACGGGGCAACGCGGTAACTCTTTGAGCGTTCAATTAGCGCGTAAGCCTATTAGATCGGAAATTTATAGATCGAATCTGTTGTTAAGGGAAAGGGGGTTGGTCGTAAATCCAGCAGGGCTGGAGGCGGCAGTAGTATGGTTTGATACCACAACCTCCGGCGAGTGGTGGGGCCAAGGGTCTCCCTCTCTTTGGGAAGGCATCTTCCCGGTGACTTCAGGCCCCATGTTAAAAATAAAAATCAAAAAATTAATAGGAGTAATTTATGCTGTAAGCAGTTTGGTGTACAAACTGTTGCGGCGCAGAAGATATTTATTCCTATTTTATACTGTGTGGCTTCGCGAATACCCTGTGTCACATCAGTAGATAAATGTCCTAACAGGCACCCAACCTTGGGAGCAGACAACTGCAGCTCTTCTGGCTCAAACTAGATTGTCTTCTGGTAGCAAAAAGATTAGTTCTGATGTAGAACGTTTATGAGCGCTTCATGTGTCATTTTTGTTTTAGAAACACCAAGAAAGGGAACGGCTTAGCTGTTTAACGGCGATTCTTGTAGAGTCTATCGAGCCGTGACTTAAACGTTTCGATTGTATTGCTTTTTACAACCCCCGCTGAAAGTTTGTTCCATTCTTCAAGAACTCTATACGTGAAGATATTGTGCGTGATGTCGAGTGAGCAACGCTCCCCAATGATTTTGTATTCATTATTCCTAGTCACTCTGCTCACATCCAGAGTGAAAAGGCTCACTTGGTCGACCTTTTCCTTACCCTTCATAATCTTCCACACCTCGATCATGTCACCTCTGTCTCAACGCTTCTCTAATGAATGAAGATTGTATTGCGAAGCGAAGGGATATGTTTGGTAGCTGCTCGTTGAACTTTATCTTGTTTAATAACTTTTTTTTCTATAATATTTAGACCAGAAATGTACTGAATACTCAGAATATTGGAGCCTCTCATTTTGTGTGGATCGCTTCTATGTACTATAGCTACTTATACATTTTTCCACTTACAGGAGGTCTTTCTATTCTGCTAATACTAGCAGCCGGGCGAGTAGTAGTGTGGTACATTTTTTTGAGAAGGAAGATGCATTCGTAAAATATCTTATATCAGCTGGTAGAGTGTGAATTTTTGTTAGTCTGAGGCTGGAATGATTTTGCACCAGTTTATCTTCTCCTGAACGGAGTCAGTGTCAATTCCATTCCTCTTCGACCGACTGCGGGACGTTGTACGATATGAGAATACAATACCGTTTGAACACGATTATTTATCCTGAATTTTGACAAACACGTATAGCTTTATTGAATTCAAGTCAATTGTTCATGTTTAACTCACGGAATTTGTTAAGCAGGGTCATCATATGATCACTTCTTGCTAAATGTTCATTGTAAGCTCCCTTTTTTGTTAGGTTCAGGCAGAGTTGAATATCTTAGAGCAATACTCTCTTACACTTTCCCCCATGGCTCGCCAGTAGTCTAAATGTTATAAGATCGGAGCATTGATTACGAGAAACCTCAACTTAATTCGAGTTACTCATATATTTAGATTGAGGAACATTTGTCTTATATTCAGTCTAGAGCAAATCTTTCCCACAACAAGTGTGAAGGACATAATTAAGATCAAGCTGAACTTCAAGATTTTTGACACAGTTACCCAGAAAGATTTCTCAAATTGTCGGTTAATATAGATGAATTTGCATTTATTTCCCGGTTATTGCACTTGGTGGTATTTGCATTACTTTTGCGGCCATCATAAATTAACTAATTACGTGTATGAGGCAATACGGTTCCTGTTTCTTACTTCTGAACATCTATTTTATTTGTAGGTCAAATTAACGATAGAACTTCGACAAGTGCTGTAATTCACAAGCAGGTGAGAAAAAATAGGTTTCAAGCATCAAGCCAAATTCAACTCCAAAAATAACAGGTCTGGAAGAACAGATGATCTGTAATCTTATCATCACAAATTAGTACCGGTCTCCGAAGTAACTTTCTACCAGCAGGTTTGAATCATGCGCGCTATCAAATGCTCTAGAGAGGTATAACAAGACAGATAATAAAGGATAGTTTTAGTCAATTGCATCGTAACGTAAACGGGTTCGGAGATTTTGATTAGGGCGTCTTCAGTTCATGTTCTACACCTATTGCACACTGACAATCGTTAATGAAGTCTTCATCCTTTAAATAGTCCAGAAGTTGACGTGAAAAATATTTTTTTCAAGTCTAGGAGTCTTGTGGGTCTATGGTTTGAATGACCTTTCTTCTGTCCTTGTTTATGGAATGCCCAAATTAGGGCATGTTTGAAATAGTTAATAGGAAAAGTGTTTGTTGCAATGGATGTTTTGATGAGAAACTGATTGATAGACACATCGAGCATGCAGTCCAATTCTGGTCTCCATACATGAGGGGGTACATAGCCAAACAGGAACGTGTCCAACATCGTGCTACAATGCTCCTGTCGCAGCTATGCAACCACAGCAACGAGGTTAGGCCTAAGGAGCTTGACCTCATCATGTTCGATCAACGAAGGCTGAGGGGCCAATTTATTGAAACCTTCAAATACGTGAAGGGATTCAATAACGTGAGCCCTGTCGGTCTCTTTGACAGGGGACCACAGTATTCGTATCCGGAACAACGGGGCGAAAAATGTGGAAAAACATTCCGCTACGACTATAGCGCAACACTTTTTCCCGATCGCAATCTTGCGGATTTGGAACAACTTACCAGCTGTGGTAGTTGGCTTTGAATCCGTGAATGAGTTCAAAAGCACGCTCGACAAGTATTGTGATACGTGTATTGTTTAACATGAGAACTGAGAATGACACGACTTTCACTGGAGCGTTGAGATTATTATTATTATAGGGAAGAATCATGACACGGCTCTCTTCGCAATCCAAGTTATTATTAATAATAATTTTACTATTAATTTCAATGATCGTATCGTCGCTTGTAATAGTAATTGTTCATTATCACTAATAATTTCATTATAGGTATCAATTTAATTAATATTATTGCTAACCAACTCAAGCTAGCAACGACCTCCATATTGGATTGGAAAGAATTCTACTATAAGCATTGCGGTATAATAGACTGATAACACAAACATCCCGTTACGATCATTCCTGCCGGGATATACCGGGTGAGAGTGGTTACGGCGACTTACATCCATCCCTAAACCCACGTCAGGGCCACCGGCACTGGGTGTGAGCCCGTAGCGACTACTCGCAATCACCCATCCCGATAGCCTGAGAGGCCATCTGCTCTCCTAGCTTTAAAGCCGACAAGCAAATGCAGGGACTATGGTATCCTGATAATCGAATCCGGTTAAAGGAGAGCCATGCTCAAACTCGATGCGTCGGTGAAGACTCGGAGGAATACCATAATTTTTACTTTTTATTTTTATTATTCATATGAGGCACGATTACCACCTCTATTGTCTATTAGGTCAGTCTGGCGGCGACTAAGCGGCGACTGCCGATGAGCCGCAACGGCAGCATTCACCGCCACACCACATGATATACAAAATCGAACCAGCACCAAAAGGAGGGCAATTGCTCAACTCTTCGGTTTGGCTTGGATTTGACGGATATCATCCGTTGTGGGAAAAATTAGTATCTCTCTATGGAGGAACACTGCCGACAAGATGTTTTTTTTTTAATACTTTCCTCCATTTCGGGAGAAAAAGAGGAAGGCAACAAATGAGAACAGATAGGCAACAATTACAAACTACCTAGGGCTGGTGGAAGTCTGCTGGCGACTCAGCGGCGCTTGCCAATGAGCCGCAACGGTTTCATTCACCGCCGCACCTGATGATATACGAAA
>SDVV010044362.1:0-10164 GCA_016164225.1 Gammarus roeselii
ATCCACAAGAGTATAGCTGTACATACACAACTTGTGTATGTTGACTACATGTTTCCCCTCTTGGGCGGGTTCCAGCACAGATTCACAGTCATAATAACATACAACAGGGGGTTTCATTGTTGCATGCATGGCTGAGAATTGGTACATTTCCCCTTCTTCAGGCATACCGATGTTTTGCAAGCCTGTACTGGACGAACATAATGTTACGTGACCCTCTTTTTGCTTTGGTTCATGCCCTGCATGCAGAATGAACAAAAAAAGTTGTCTCTTATTCTCGTATCTCGAAATGTTTTCATAAATGTAGAGAAACATGGTATGAGGGCGACATGATTAGCATCTAAGATTTGCACAAGGTGGATCGTGCGCTCCCCACTGGCCTCTAAACTACCTCTGTATACACTAACCAGCCCATAACCTTCGTTCTCTTTAGTGAGTTGATACAGTCTAATGTTGACATCGCAATCTTTTTCTATGTTTGGTAAATCTTCTAAAGCCACAGGTGTGTTCATGGGAAGATTTGGGAAGGTGAAATATGTGTTTTTGTACGGGAGATAAGTTAACTCCTCTGATGCACGTCTTCTCCTTGAGAGGTTTGTATTTTTAGGCAAATGGAAATGGGCAATCATGCTTGTCAGGACACAATTATTCTTTTTTGTTTTGATGTTGACAATATGATGCTTGCCTGGACAATTTTTGGGCCAAGGAACATAACTACCCAGTCATTTTGTTCCTTTAGCCCCTGTCTTGTAGAATTTAAGGTCAACAGCGGATACTGTTTTAATGCTCCAGCCACTACCTTCTAGCTCCTGTTTATCTAATTTATTTTGTAAATCTACCCCGAGATCCTCAATTAATTCACTTAAATCCACTGTTTTTGTTAGCTGGATCGCTTCTGTGTTTAATGCCCAATCCTTCTCTTCTATAGATGCAAAGTCCATGGATTTCCCCATTCTAACCCTCGCGGTGCACTGGAGTCTCTGGAATGTTCCTAGTTTTAATTCAATGTAATTCACTAATTCCCTGCATCCTAATGTTATTAAGGCTGATATGTTGACGTAATCAGTGATTGGGATAAATGTTTATGTTACGAAATGCTGATCCAATATACCTTTAGAGGTTGATGGGTGAAATATAGACACTCCCGACTCGACAGTAGATGGATCAACAGTAGCCTGAGCGAAGGGTAGTTCAACAGTAGCCTGAACTCCAGATAATTCCGGAGCAGTAGTCTGAGCGACGGGTGGATCAACAGTAGCCTGAACTCCGGATAATTCCGGAGCAGTAGCCTGAGCGACGGGTGGTTCAACAGTAGCCTGAACTCCGGATAATTCCGGAGCAGTAGCCTAAGCAACGGGTGGTTTAACAGTAGCCTGAACTCCGCATAATTCCGGAGCAGTAGCCTGAGCGACGGGTGGATCAACAGGACACGCTGCATCAGTAGACGATAGCAAGAACGGAACACTCTGCCTTGTTCCGGAAGGGTACCACCACCGGGTTGCGAGCTTTCCGTAGGGCACGCGGTAGGGCATGCGGTAGGGCTAGCGATAGGGGTTGCGGTAGGACTAGCGATAGGGCTCGCGGTAGGACTTATGGACATTGCGACGCTAGGGGCAGTCCCTGCATCCTCCAACAATGGCGCATCTGCCATATCGTCTTGATTCATCCTACAAGAATAAAAACACTAGATTAACAACACAGTTAAAACAATACACAAAGACAAATTACTTTCATCTCGAGTGAAAATATGACCAACAAGATCAACCCTGCAATATCAAATAGCAAAAGACATCTTTAAATTACTTACATCTCGAGTGAAAATATGCCAACAAGATCATCCCTGCAATGTCAAATAGCAAAAGACATCTCTAAATTACTTACATCTCGAATGAAAATATGACCTTGACCAACAAGATCAACCCTGCAAATCATGCATGAGCTACGCTGTTCACTGATTTATACAACAGTGTACGATAACTTCGGGCATATATCATTCACACAGAGCCCCTCGCTACGCTCCCCCTGCTGACTGCACAGATACACATACTCCTCGCTCATCGCATCGTCTATACCTCCTCTGCATATAGCCTGCTCATAGCCCCTCGACCACAGCCTCTCGTCGCCAGTGTTCCATTACAGTCTCTCATCGCATCGCCTGCTTCATCATGGAACTGTTCAGGATGACCGAACAAATTGTTTCATACAATCGCAACCTTGAACGTTTCTCATTCGTCGAGGGAGATAATTTCGTATCGGCAACGATGTCAACATTCAAAATCATCCTAACCATGCTCAAGATGAAACTAGCTGCTTCTATCCTGATTCGGCAGGAGTCTAGCTGTATCGATATACTCTGCAACCAAGAGGGATGTTCAGTGATGTTTTTAAACTCAAAGTCGTCTCGTCACCGATCTAGAATACTTCTTCGCCCAGACTTAATTTCCAGTTTCTTAACACAAGAAACTACAATCATGGGTATGATACAAGATCCTTCATACTCTTCCACCGAACCTCGTGGATTTAAACGTTCATTGGAACAAGCCGAAAATGAATCACGACCTGAAGCAAAATATGAAATGGTAGATTCCTCAACCAATACCTTCTACTCCGATGCTCAACATTACGAAGACAAGACGCAAGATCATGACGGACAAAATCATTCTATTGATGTAGTAAATACCTATAACCCTCCCCAGGATCAAGGGGACAATGTTTCAATATTTGATATCCCAGACAAAGGTTACAGTGGAGCGTCTGTATATACCTTTGCAACATTTCCCATAGCTTCTCAAGACATCGCGGAATGCCCGAACCGAGCTTTATTCGAGTAAATTATCCCACCCAATATAATAGGAATAAAGAACTGTATTCAATGTAATAATATATTCAATAAAAAAATTTTACTCTGAATATACTATCCTTTGCCATGCATCATGCCCGACTTGGAACAAGTCAGATTCTGTACTCTGCTAGTGGCCATTTTCATAGAATCTATATTTGTCTATTTAAGTTAATTAACCACCCAATTTAATAGGAATAAAGAAGTGTATTAAATGTAATAATTTATTCAATAAATATATTTAAAAAAAAATCACTCTGTAAATACTATCCTTTGCAATGCATCATGCCCGACTTGGAACAAGTCAGATTCTGTACTCTGCTAGTGGCCATTTCCATAGAATCTATATTTGTCTATTTAAGTAAATTAACCACCAGATATAATAGGAATAAAGAAGTGTATTAAATATTATAATTTATTCAATAAATATATATAAAAAAAAACACTCTGTAAATACTAACCTTTGCAATGCATCATGCCCGACTTGGAACAAGTCAGATTCTGTACTCTATTGGTGGCCGTTTTCATAGAATCTAGAATCAACTATTTGTCCTTGGTAAATAGGAAATCTGTCCCTCACATCGGTCGAAGCGACGGGCCATGTATTTCCATAATTTATGGGTCCGAGAACAGGCGGCTGTTGAGGGATCCATGAGCTGCTGCAAGGCGAATGTGGATATAACGCTCCCTGACATGCTTGATGTGGCTGCAATGGATGACCATACCAATACTGCATGGGTTGTTGCTGAGGATGCATCTGGAAATGCTGAGGATACCATACGCTGCAATGTTGTGGGTGGAACGTATATGCAGAAGAAGAAGACGCCTTATTGCCCAGACTGAAAAACAGAGGATTAAAAAAAAGTTTATTATAAAAGAATGTTTATTGTTTAAAAAATAAATTGCACACATAACAAAAACATATTGTTTTTGGTATACATCAGCGTTACAACGAGGAAGGGTCGGGGTGGAAGCTCTACTTGGTAAATGATCTTCGAACAATATCATCGTTGCATCTAACGATGTATCAGAGATGGTAATCTCGGCGCGGGATACGTCAGATACCTTGTCCCCTATTATGGTTGAAGGAACCTCAAAGACGCTTATCAAAATGTCATTCAAGATGAAGCTATCGTTCATTATACATTCCAGCTCACGATGACTGTTGTTTAACGACAGATTATGTGGAGTTGATGATAAAGGTGGGTAGCTGACATCGTCTTCTACAGATATTAAATTAGGATTGGGTTCAATACCACTCAAATCAAGCATCGGAAGCTGCAGCAAATCCACATGATGAAGTAAACTGCATTCGAAAATATCGCCGGGTTGATGAATTTCGAGTGTAGAAACCCCTTCGTGTGTGTGAAGTCTATTTACTAAATCAAATGAACTATTCTGACCCAAATCATCAAGAATAGGATCGATAATCTGAGCGCCTTTCTCGCACAGAAATATGATACTATCCTGATTTGGCTCCAAATAATTTCCCCATGCGCTTACAAGCATACTCCGTAGAGAGAAGTTTTCTGGATCGTTAATGGACCCGACTAGGTTTAATGTTGTTCGGAAATTTATGTACTCGTCTAGATAACCCTCTGGGCAAAACGGTCCCCATGAATGATCACGACAAGTTAATAAAAATTGGGCTGGGGTCGCGTGGAGAGGAATCTGTGATTCTAAATATATTTGTCGACGCATGGACCATCCGTTCTCGCTGTCATCAAATGCTACTGACTGACCACACAACCTCCTGATAACCGATTTGTATAAGGAAATCTAAGAAACTTTGGTCATGGAACAAAGACAATTTGTATGTAGTGACTGAAGTGGGAACAGTAGCGAACCTCCTCTTTTTGGCTGGTGGCGCAGCCTCTTCTCCATCCTCCCAACGTTCGGTCAGAGCTCTTGCCCTACTTACGGTCAGCAGTGGACCCTGACTGCCTTCGCACGTGCCGCCTCCGTTAGGACTCGTCGATCCTACCCTACTTGTGGTAGCTTGTAGAGGTACGCCACCCTGGAGCATGCCGGGAGCGGAGGTGGAACCGTTAGGTTGGATGATAACAGTATCACGCGTTCGCTTCACTGACCGTGAAGGTAACCCTGATCCCCAGCGTGATGCAATGGCCGGGGCATGTCGACCGTCAAACACGATTATTCAGTCCTCTTCCTCGGGTAAGGGAGGACAAACTGTTGAATAAAACAAATTGAGGTGAATTAGAATATTGATAACTAATGCACACTCGTTATAAAATAAATTTCCATAAAAGTGGATTTACATTAGTATAAATTGCTATAATTGAATAGAAAATCATTTTCCTTACAACGTGTAGACATTTCTTATAATAATGTTCTAATTTATTTAACACGATAAAGCTCATATAATACTTACCATTGGTAAAGCCAATGACGCTATCTCCTGAATGCTCGGGGAGGTGATGTCCCCGAGAATAGCAATCCCCCCGCTCGTTCCTGGCTGCACTCCGACATGATCTGGCGAATAATATATATATATATGTATGTTATTGTATGTATACATATTGCGAAATTGTTACTGTATGAATAAAATACGTTATAAGAAACGAAAATTTACCTCTATGTCGATACAATCCCTCCCGACTCGATATGATAAGATCTTTTACCTTCTTGTCGACTCAGTCCATCCTGACTCGTGTTGTGCACAGAGATGAAGTCCTCCACTTGATCTTCATCCAACATGGATAGGAGGCCTGAGAGATCGCTTATGTTCGGTAACGAGGGATCCTCGACTGCATCAGAAGCTGGGGAAAATAAATAACACGAAAATAGAATACCCCGTACATATTCTATATCATACATTACTGCAAAGGTTACAAATTCCTATCAAGTTCTAATAATGTAAACAATTAAATGGTAATCTATTATCGTTGAAGAAATAAACTTACCGGATAAATAAGCTTGAGATGGAAGAGACCGTGCCTTTTGAATACGCTCAATAGCTGCATAAAGCTCGGAGGAAGCTAAATGCAGGGAATCATCGGCAGTTGTTCGAGAACAGGCTATTATGGTGATGGAAAATTTTCTGCAGAAGAGAGAAAGACAAATATAAATTTGGGGTCTGTGCATACATCGATGTCAAACCGTACGTATCTTTTTTTGATCCTTTTCTATGAATCTGACTAATTCGGACATTGTACCCAATGCTGGTGACAAAAAATGTATTCCAAAACATTATATCTTTGAAAACACAATGATAAGAGCGTGTGTCCCATGCATGTGAAAATTTTTGTAACAAGCCGGTAACGTAACCACTGAGAAGTTCGATTCAGAATGTAAAGAAAAAAAAAAGATCACTTATGTAAAATTAAAGGGTGACAAGTATATGAAGTGGAAAAAATTGCATAATAAAAAACAAATATATATCTTATTTTTTTTCAAATATGTTGGTAATGAACCACGAACATCATTTTTGTAATAAAATCAAAATGTATATCTGATTTTGTTTCAAATATGTTTGGTAATGAAGCCTGAGAAGAGAGAATCGATGTCACAAACATGAAATAGTAATTAAAAAAATTCCGTCTATAAAAAGCTCGCTGAAAGACTATAAACAATGTTTTAGATACAAGACATAGTGTGTGTTATGGAATGAATTTTGCATAAAAAGTACAGATGACCCAACCTATCTTATGTTTAACGCAAATAAATAAGATGCGTTTGAAACAAGGATCATAAATATCGAGATGTGAACAAAAATTGGTAAAAATTTGTATATAGTTCAAACAGTAAATATCGTATATATTACGAAGAATACGGGTAAAAAAAAACATACGACACGATATGGAAACCCTACATAGAAGCGAGATATACTTACCTTACTGGAGACACGACTTCAAATCTTGTTACACAGATCGAACTCTAGAGTACACTGTTCTCGGGAGGGGGAATGCAGCCACTTTAAATACGACTCCATGTGTGGGAATGCATGACGTCATAAGCCCACCTACTTTCTAAGCCATACTCTGAACATAAACACTCTGTAAATGATCATATGAAATATGACTGTAGAAACGAAGCTATTTAGATTTCTCACGGGTCATATACAGCACAAATCTACATACATAAGAAAAAGAATACAGGAAATGTCTGCTGTGGGAATCGCCAAGATGCAGTCTTAGCTGACTCGCTAATGGATACGGAGGTTTTTTGTTCGAGCTAATGCAGTCACATGGGTAATAATCATCGTATGCTCGTATGTCCATAAAATGTAAATAATCCTTGTAGGCTCTCATATTCATAAAAATATATATACTATTATTCTTGTCTCATTGTCCACCTAAATACCTATTGAAAAAATTTGCATTGGAAAGAAACCCATGAAAACAATGTAAATGAACCTATGTAAATAAATATATATATATATATAAATATGTCCACCTGTATTATGCTCTTTATAAACAATGTAAATGTTATCCCCAAATGTGTAATTTATTATTAAATATATGTATAAATAAATCTTGTTTCATTGTCTATAGAAAAACTCATCTGAAAAAGTACGTGAGCGTATCTGTTTTGTTCTTAACATTGACTACTGATGAAACTCTGAACGGCGTTAAAATGCGACAAAGCGAATGGATTTAATCAATCGTGCAATATATTTCTTGTATAAGTACTTCGATTATCCTAAAAAATAGGTTCGAGCAGTAAAAATGTCGATTCAAATGAGCCATTCAATAACAATCCTAGTAATATATCATGCCGTACGAAATTGTACAATCATATACAGTATCGAGAAGCCTAAATAGCATACATCTTTATAAACCGTACGTAAATACAAGCAATAAGATATCGTAAGGAATCTGAAATCTATCGTAAGGTAACGGAAATTCCCCTAAATACCTATATTTCTCGTGAAAAAAGATCTTTGTGTGACCATACATCCAGAGATATAAAGTCGCTAATTGTCAGGCCTACATTGAATCTCACTTGAGTATTTGTCTCTATGTGGTTACAGACTACCTTATCCCTTCACAAAAAGCATATATGGAGTCCCTATCTCCAGGAGTGTTTTTATGTAGCCTCCCTATCTCACGCGACTGACTCCCCTCTTCCCCACCCCGTCACGGGAAGGCTCTATGTACCAACAGTACCTCACTTGACCCAAATATAACAGAGCACTCGAGATGCGATCTAACAAATGCATTAGCCGAGTCACAAAAAAACTGCGTTCGTGGTATCTCTACGTATCATCAGTAACTAACTTGGTCAATTTGTCTTTACATATAACGACAATGTCCGAGAAATACAGCGCTTGAGTCGGACACACTAACAAATAACATACATCCTAATTATCATCTATCTAATTCCTTCACTAAAAGCATATTCGGTCGAGTCACAAAAAACCAGCGTTCTTGGTAACACTATGAAGTAACAGTAACTATCTTGATCAATTTGTCTCAACATGTAACTACAAGGTCCGAGAAATACAGCGCCTGAGTCGGATACATTAATAAATAACATACATCCTAATTATCGCCTACCTAATTTCTTCACTAAGAGCATATTTGCATTCACTAATTATCACCAATCTAATTCCTCCACAAAAGCATAAATAGAGTCACTAATTATCGCCAATCTAATTCCTTCACAGGGCGATTTTCGCGCCACTTTTCCAGCGCAACTTTCGCACCACTTTTCCAGCGCAACTTTCGCACCACTTTACACCGCAACTTTTGCACCACTTTCCCAGCGCAACATTTGCACCACTTACTACTACTCAGGTGTCAGTTAGGTTGAGATGCGAGCCAGAGTATATTCCCTTATACAAAGGCATGTGAGGAAAGGACATAAAAGACATTCTAAGTACGCTTGTCTAAAATTTAATCTATAAATAATGTGGCCGTGTATTTCAATCTTGATATGTCTTCACGTGTGCTTTTTTGGCGATATTCTTGATGTTATGGTAGAAATGTTTGTACTGAACTTGTTTTTCTGTTGTAACCATTGTTTTACCATCGAGTGCTTCAATAAAGATGATAATAATAATGATTATTGTTATTTCATTTAGACATGAGAATGAATAGATTTTTGCTTCCAGCGAGCGTATTTCAGATATTTTAAACGTAAATGAGAGACTGCAAATGTATTTCTTCACTGCTGAAATCATGCACATTCTGGGAATTTCTGCAATTTGTCTTAATTTATTTCCTGCTCTGATTGTATCCGTCCTTCATTCTTAACCTCTAACAAAATATACATTATATGTGGTCAAAATTCATATAAAGATTCTAAATGATGTTTCGTAGATGAAATGCATATTAGGTGCCATGAATAAATGTTCCAGCGAATTCACGAAAGTAAAAGTAACTATTGCATGTTCATTGACTAATGATGCAAACGTATTGCGGAAAGTTTTCCTCCAAACATCATTATTGATAGAATCGCATCTATGGGGTAACTTGATTTATTTGGTCACGAAGAGCGGAGGAATGGGAGGTTCTGGTCACAATCGCAATTCTCCATGGGGAGAACATAGTATCTGCTCAACACCCGACTTCACCGTCTTGCTTCGCCAGTGCGACGCCCGAGCAGTTCAAGCTAATCTCCTGCAATGGACGGTGTTAGAGTGAGAAGGAGCTCCCACACTGACGGAGTAACATTAAATCAATGCTGCGATATGAATTGTAGAGAAATCTGATTTCAATTCTTCATATTGTTGAAATTTTGATTTGAAATTTTATTGTTTTATGTCTCATGTATTGTAATTGTGCAATACTATTGGTAAGCAATCAATTCATTTTGTATTATATCCACTCGCTTCTGCTATAGGTCAATTTTACTATTAAACAATCGATTTTTTGGATCATATCCACTTGCTCACGCTTTTTCGGAACTATTGTGAACACACGCCCCCACACTCAAAATTTCGCTGTCCTTGCTGCTAAGAAAGTAAATATGCAACAATAATGAATAAATATCGTGGAAACAGTTTTTTTGACCAAGTACTTAGGCATATACAATTTACTGCAAAGCCAACCAAAGAAAAGTATCTTTTAGTGGATTCCTGATTTGATAAAGCCTGATATGATCAACCAATCAACCATACTTTTTACACATCATGACTACAAAGCAATAAAGAATGTCTCTATAATCTGCCGTTATTTGAATTTGCTCACTTGTAACTCAGAGAGAATAATCTGCATCTGGTCAGACCCGATAGCGTCCAAAGGCAAAAATTTTGGTGACAAAGTAATTATTAAAACTTCTTGGACAAGTATCGAAAGATCTTCGGGAAATGCTGAATTCGCGAATACGTTTCTATATTTGCCTACATGTGCATATTTGGGTAT
>SDVV010044363.1:0-10164 GCA_016164225.1 Gammarus roeselii
GGTTACCCTGTGCTGAAAACATATCGAGACCTTGCCTATAATTGACCTAGTAAGTCATTTAGCGAACTGTGATCCGAGAGTCTGAGTGTGGCACCGTCCAATTTTAGCCAACCTTAGATTCATCAATATGGTTCATTCATTGTCCAAGATGAAAATTAAATGCAAAAATCCCACTCCTAAGGCAAAAGATTCCCTACTCAAGTTGTGAGCGGCTGTTAAAGTTTCAAGAATTTTGAATCTTGCTGAAGGGCTCCTCGTTTTCTGTGCTTCGTTGGGCGATTCTGACGGGATGTTTGATGAGGCTCTCATCGTGGCGCTCGGAAGCGAGGGATTCAACCCGGGGATGCCTCGGGATCTGAAAGCTAATAGATCTGTTCTGTTTTGGAGAGTTTATTTCCTCATATATGTAAATTGAAACTCATCCATTACTGACGAACTGCAGGCCAACAACCCGTGGTGCAGAGCTGCCAAAATATCTAAGATCCCTAAAGGTCATGAACTAAATTTTTTTTTTCAAATCTTCAGAGATGGCTAAAAAAAGTCTCCTCAGCGGGCTGTTCTGTTTCAAATTCCATATCCGGGCTCAAGTATAGAGATGGTATCCTATCATAATATTACGACATGCTACAGATGCTACAAACTTGATGGACACACGTCGGACTCGTGTTCCCGAGATTCGTCGTACAGAGTATGCTCTATATGCTCTTCAGCTGGTCATTCATGGGAAACATGTTTTTCTAACATTAAATGTTGTCTCAACTGCTCCGGTGACCACCTCTCTCTCTTGAGCTTGTCTGGTCCGTCGCAATGCATTGGAGTGTAGGCGCATTTCTCCGAGAGCCCTGCTCCTTTCTCCTCAACCGCCAAATCTAACTTATCAATCGATGACAACAATAACTTTCCTGCTCTTGGTACGGCCTCATTGACTTACTCTTGCATTGTGCTCGCCTCGTTGAAAAATGATGGAGTCCCTGGCTCCTTTCAGAAAAACCTAAATCTGCTGTTTACTGCGAACTCTCTGCCTCTCATCCGTCTGGGAGACTTTGAGCCCCCTTCGGTTGCGTTACCTTCTCGCCCTGCAACTGGAAGTCTTGACTGGAAAAATGAGAATGATTGTGCCAGTGGATCTTCTGACGAACTCTCCGTGTCTTCGGATAGCCTGGCTCCGGTCAGTCCAAGTGACGATGCGCGGTGTCCCGCTGTCCCGGTGCGGCCAACCCTCAGATTACCGGTTCACCTAGTGAGGTGATTGCGTCAGAGACTACTCGTATTCCTAATGAAATGGATAACGCAAAGTTCTACAAGAAGAAGGGTGTTGTAATCCGCGATGGTTCTGCCCTATAGAGGGCCTGTCGAGAGGGTGACGCTATTGTAGTTCAAGGTAATGGTATGTTCGCTGATAGGAGGGCAATTGCTTACCTGACTGATGTTGTGCGTGATGTCCCATCAGTAGTAGTGAAGCTGAGTGCCGGAGAGTTTGAGAGTTGTAGGTCCATGTCTAAGCCCCTGTTACGTCAGAGAGTGAACAGTGTACTTATTATAAGTAAGTGAACACTTTTGCTTCCATCTGATAGTTTTCGTACTGGGTTTTGCTTCAATTTTTAGTAGAGATGAATACTCAGCACAATATTGATCCTGATGAACATCACTACCTGGATGCGTGTGAATGAAACTACTACAACAGTCCAAGTATTTCGGAAAAAATTTCCTCTCTGCCTAACTCTCTGAATTTTTTAGTATGAATATTCGATCTGCCCCAAAAAATCTTGATAGCCTCCTGATGTTTCTAGATACATTAAAAATTAAATTCCTTATGCTTGTGCTGACAGAGACCTGGGGCAGTGATGACTGGCTGTTCGTGCCCGGCTACGATACCTATCACTTTGTTAGACCTGACCGCAGGGGCGGGGGCGTCGCTGTGCCGGTCCACTCTGACCTGCGGTCGCGTCTGTACTCCTCACTAACAAAAAATACGGAATTATTTGAGAGTTGTTGCGTTGGTGTGACCATTTTTAACAGACAGAGTATACTGTGTTGGGCTTGTACCGTCCTCCATAGTCTCCTCGGCCGGATTTTAATAGTGCATCTCACGAAATTTTGAATAACGACCTTATTCTGGTTACTAGTTCTGTAATTGCTGGGGTTTTAACATTGATATTAGTTTAGAATATTTACCTCAGGAGGGAAATCAGTTCATTGAAAACTTTTGAAGTCTTCATTTTATTCTTGTTATCAATATTCGGACCCGTGTAACCGCAAGCACTTCCACTACGATTGACCCCATTTGCAGCAGTGCTGGTCGGGGGGTGATTCCTGCTGACTTGAGTGATCATTTCCCCACTTTTCTGATCCTGCCAGACGCGTTTGCCCCAGAGTCCTCTTAAAGACGAAAAAAAAATTCAAAACAAACTAAGAATTTCTGTAAGTGAATTCCATAAATTCAATATTTTTAATGCTGAAACACGCTGTAAAATATTCAATGATAAATTTTATAAATTCTGTAATTAACTCTCCTCTATTAAAACTAAGCGGGTATCCCAGAAGTGTGCGTCCAGTCCGTGGTTGACCGACTACTTGCTTCGCTGAGTGGCTGAGAAGCACTGCCTGTACCGCGAGTCGGGCACCGATCCTGCTCTTATAGATCAGTACAAGGGGTATAGAATTATCATAGTAACAATAGTGTCAGAATTTGGAAGGGAATTAATAGTGTTTTACAACCAAACTAGAAAACTGAATATAAGCTGGAGGTCAATGGTTATGAGATGTCTGCTCCTATTGATGTTGCTAATTTGTTCAATGGTGTTTTACGGGGATTTCTGACGATCTTGCAGCTAAAATTCCTCATGTGAACATTGATCCCTTACCATATGTGTCACCGCTGGGTAACTGCTTGGCTTGTTTTCCAACTGACCCAAATTATCAAGTCTTTTAAAAGCAAGGGGTATTCACTTTCTTCAATCCCCTCATTCGTTTATAAATTTGTTTCAGATACAATTTCTTTGACAATTTCCGAACTCATTGACTCTTCCTTTGTTGAGGGTGTATTTCCTGAAGTATTGAAGAGGGCCCGAGTTGATCCAGTTCATAAGGGTGGGGCAGCCAATTTGGCTTCCAACTATCGACCTATTTCGACTTTACATTTCCTGAGCAAAATATACGAAAAAGCAATGTCTACACGCATTATTAAATTTTATAATCGCTTCGGCCTGATATCTGATCATCAGTTTGGATTTCAAAAGGGGGAAATCGATTACAGATGAAATTCCGCAGTTTGTCGAGCGGGCCCATGAACCCCTAAATTGCAGAAAGTATCTCATAGCAATATTTCTTGACTTCAGTAGGGCAATTGACACGGTGCAGTGTGGTATACTGCTGGGAAAGCTTGAGATGATGGGCATCCGTGGGAGCACCTTGCGGTGGTTCGCGTCTTTTCTGAGTGATAGGGAGCAGGTCGTGGATATTACTGGCGTTCCATCCAAACCTCGCTCCCTGACAGTAGAAGTGCCGCAGGGCTCCATCCTGGGCCTTCTACGGTTTCTTCTGTATATCAATTATATGGCGAGTTCCTCTGCTGCACTCCGGCTGACACACTTTGCTGGTGATACACCTGCGCTGGTGGAGGGGGAGCAATTCGATGACCTTGGCGCTGCTGTTGACAGAACTCCACAAGGTTGATCAGTGGCTTTGTTGCAATCCACTATCCTTGAACAGTGGCACAACTTTAGCTTTAAGAGATGTTAATATCTTTATTGCTGAGTCGGCCAAGTTTCTGGGCGTAATTGTGGATAGGAGAATCGCTTTCACTAGTCAGATAGATCATGTCAGGCAGAAGATTGTTAAGTCCTGTGGTATCCTAAGGAAGTTGTTACTATATTTGTCTCTTGTCTGCGCTTATATACTCTACGGTGTTGAGGTTTGGGGTGCCTCTGCTAAAGCTAAACTAAATAGATTTTGCTCAATTCAAAACAAATGTGCACGGCTCGTCCTATGTGACCCTTACAGTCCTGTTGAGGGAGTTTATAAAAAGCTCCAATTACTCACTTTAAGCGATATCTATAGTTTTTTTGCTGATAAAATACGTGAAAATAGAGAAGTTCATGATTACAATACCCGTTTTAGTTCCTTGAATAACCTATAAATTGTCCAGCTGTAAATGTCTTTAGGTTCTGTTTTTCGTTCGTGTACTGGGGAGTAGAGTTTTGGAACGATATCCCACTCGAACTTAAACAGACTCAAAATGCCTGGCAATTCAAACGTAAGCTGAAAATTCTGACTTTATCGGATAGCATTGGGATTGCATCCTCATGAACATTTTTATCAGACCAGTGTCTCGTTCACTTACCAAACTAGTCTTTAGAATGTCCTGTATCTACTCTTAATTAGCTCTTGATGTGCGTGTTTCTAATTTATGTTTTTTTTTATTCGGACTTGTTCCTACTTCCTTATGCCCAAATAGTTTTCGAGCTAGCGAAGGGCTCAAAATCAATGTGTTCCTTGTCTGGCCTGAGTTGTCATTTTTCAGTGTCCTCTATGTATATCGAAATTGATTTGGATGAAAATTATTATTATTATTATTAAAACCTAAAATGAAATCGAAGACCAAATGTGCGACCGAGAAGGGTACCTACAGACCAATATCAATCGCTACTGCTGCATCAAAGCTACTAGAAATAGTTATCCAGAAGAGGCTTGGTGACTGTTCAAGCCTCAGTACAGGACGGAAATGGTTTATATTCACATTAAAGCAGACGATGTATTACCTTGCCAGTGGAGGGTCAACCATGTACCGTAGCCAGCAAAAATTCGTTTATGGTTAGTCTGTAGCAGGAAAAACAAATTCGACTATCCACACGTGGAATTTAAGTTCATACAGAAATTTCTTGCGGTACTATGTATGGACAAAATCTCTTAATGGGCAATATTAATCAAACTGCCGATGAGTTCAAATATAGAGCGGAAAATGGACTTTGAAGATTTCTCTTAGTTTTATAACAAATTTTTGCTTGCTACTGTACCTTTGCTTTTTGGATGCTAAAAGAAGCATTTGATCGTGTAATCACTAGACACTTGTAAAAAAAGTTTTTGAAAGAGGGAGCAAATTCACTTTGTTTAGCTACTGAAGTATTGGCACCAGCAACAGGAAAGTATAGTAATACGATGCAGAAGCTCATTGTTGTCAAACTTGTTTCGAACACCTATTGGTATAAGGCAAAGAGGCCTACTCTCCCCTCTCCTTTTCAATGTGTATGTGGACAGATTACACGACCGACTATCTTTAAGCCGTGTTGCGTGTCACATTGACTGATGCTGTGGTAACGCGATTAGCTATGCATGGTCCTTCTGGCCCCACATGCCGATGCTCTTCAGACGATGCTAAATATATGGAAGACAGCGGCTGCGAAACTAGACATCGAGCACAATACCAGGAAATCAGTGTGTATGCTAGTGAAACCACCTAACCAGAGGTTCCAGTACAGAACGGACGGGGTACTTAGCGGGACCCCGCTGGAGTTTTTTGGACAGTTTTCCTTACTTGGGGCATTTAATAAAAAACAACCTGTGTGATAATGACGATATCTCTAAACAACACCGGAAGTTAAATGCGGTTGGTAACCAACTTATTAGAAAATTCAACTTCGGTGCAACGGATGTTAAGCTGCAGCTTTTTTAAAACTTACTGTTATCCCATATACTGTGACTCATTGTGGTGTAAATTTACGAGGGGCACTAAACTGCGAGTAGCATACAGATACAGACACTAGGCCGCATCCCCCAGAAAGGGGGGTGGCCGACGGCAAGGCGCACCTCACACTCTCATACGCTCACACTCACACAACTTAGCCCTTTTGTGCTAGAGGGTCGGGCCGGTAACCCCGCAACATACACTCTGGGTCACGAGTGCAGTTTGAAGATCCGTTGTCAGCAGCAGGGCCCGACAGTTTTCACTGGCTTACCCCCACCGCGTCATAAGGCCCCCCCCCCCAACCCCCGACCATCCCGACAACGGGATGTCAAGGGCGGGAAAGCACATCAGACCAGCGTCAAAATCAACCATTAACAACCATTCTCCTCTCACGCCTGTTCATTGCACGCTCTTTCGCTACTTCCACATTCATGTCTCCTTCCTAACGCCTGCTTCGCACCATCCATCCACCCAAACTTCGGTCTAACTCTAGGCCTGCGACCACTCGCCTCCGCATTAATCACCATTTTTGCCGATCTCCCTTCATCCATCCTCTCCATGCTCCCGAACCATCTCGGAACACGCGAATCCACTCTGTCCACCAACTTCTTCACCATCCCTGTTCTGATTCGAACCACGTCGTTGGTGATCCGGTCTCTCAGCGTTACTCCAGCCATGCTCCTCTAACCTTTCATCTCGAAAACATTCAACCTTCTCTCCTCTGCTCTCACCCCCCAAATCTCAGCTCCGAAGCATACAATGACATATTCAGGAGACTGGTGGGCGTCCCAAGAAGAACGAGTGCTAGCCTAGTATTTGCAGAATAAGATGTTGATTGCCTGAAAGTACGAGCAAGAAAAAGTGCATACAGCCTTAAGGAACGAATGGAAACTCTGATAATCCCTTCCTGGAGGCAGCATGTAACGGTGAGGAATACGAACTATATCCACCTGAAGAAAGATGGGACAGAATACTGCATGTGCAGGAAGATCCCGATATTAATTGGAATAATGTTTGACTCCTAACTGCATATCTAGGCTGTGGGCCCATTATTTGCGGGGGGGGGGGGGCTGTCAGGTTGAGATGCGACCCCGAGTATGTTTACTGATAGGTGGCTTTATACTAAGCTTCTCCGACATGTGGGAAAAGGACATGAAAGATATTTTAAGCACGCATGTCTTACTGAGTACTTGCCGGTCACACATCTGCAATTCTATACGCAAATTGGAACATGTACAGATGAACGAACGATTCTACGATTATATTGGTGGAAAATTATTCAGCCTGGTTGTCGGTATCTCATGCCGGTACCGGTATGAGATACCGACATTTGGTGGAGAGATGTCATTGTTGGCCTCTATCGATACATCTTTAGAGGAAAAGATAATTCATTACAGCAATTACATTGCTGTGATATAAGCATATACTTAACAATTTTAGTATCAACTGTATACGATAAAGTATCAACAAAATATACAGCATCAGAAAGAATACAATACAGTATCAACAAAGTAGAATACAGTATCAACAGAATACAATACAGTATCAACAAAGTACAATACAGTATCAACAGAATACAATACAGTATCAACAAAGTACAATACAGTATCAACAGAATACAATACTGTATCAACATACAATACAATATCAACATAATACAATACAGTATCAATAGAATAATATACAGTATCAACAGATTATCATACAGAATCAACAGAATACTATACAGTGTTAACAGACTACAATACAGTATCAAGAGAATAGGACACAGTATCAACGGAATACTATACAGTACAAACAAGATACAATACAGTATCAACAGAATACGATGCAGTATCAACAGAATGCAATACAGTATTCTGTTGAAACTGCTTCTACTGGGTGGCGCACTGCAGCTCTGGCTGGCAATTGTGTTGAAGCGAGTTTGATACAAACACTTTCGTGAAAACTTTATTTCAAAAATTATATAACTTATATTTTCTTCACTGAAGTGGTAGTTAATTTTCCGAAGGGAATTATAACGAAGGCGATGCCACTATCTCTCCTACATATTTTGTGTTATTGAAAGAAATCTGTGCCTTCCCACCCTTATATGCATGATTGCGTTCGTTTCGCTTACTAGAACAACTCATTCAGAAAATCGCGACAGCTCTCATATGAACAGAATCCAGTGGACAGACAACCATCATGTAACCACCAAGGCAATACCACCAGGAATACTGACACCTAAGGAAGATATCTGAGATGAGCCGGCAATCCCCCCCAGTTCTACTGGCGTCCCTCCGGGGTACCCCTTCTACCACTGTCGGACAGAGTTGGGGTCAGGGGATCAGAAAAGTATTCCACCTCCAGGCACTACAAATGAGGGATAAAGCCTAATCCTGTGTGATCCGCTCTATGCTGGAGGTCAGACATTATTGTCCTACACAGTGCAGGACTGAGCTAGATCTTATCGGGGTGGCTTACTCGTCATGGAGTGCTGGTTTTAGGGAAAAACTACTGACGTGCCTCTAGTGGCGGTGAAAGGAGGCTAACATGATGAAGTAATAATAAAGACGTTCATCAAGACGTTTATTCAAGTGTTCGAGAAGAATATTTTTACTGTTACTCAGCGTTTCCTAATTAACCCGAACACTGGACGAGTTAATGAACATCGAGTGTATTGTTATTGTCCTAAGCTGAAAACAATTCTCTTACTTGCACTAACTTTTTTGAAATCAGCTTAGAGAGGAATGAGGTAGCATTCTCATATTACTACTAGTTAGCTACTCTCCGGGGCTGTAGGGGCTTCAGTCGAGTGCAGACGTCGTGAAGTGAAGTGCACAGGCCCTGAACTCGGTCCTTAGTGTTTGTGATCGAAAGAAGCACAAGTGTAAAGGTATTTGTGATACTTGCAGCATTAGGTATTGGGAGCCTTTGATACTGTGTGTTGCTAATGAGCATTATGAATTACCTTGTTATTTACACATGTCTTTATGCATTTATCCAAATAATTATTATTGAAGTAATGCTCTACAGCCACCATAGAAGTGTATGTTCGAGTGTTGCTTTACACATTCACCATAGAAGTGTATGTTCGAGTGTTGTTTTACTTTACAGATCCACCATAAACTTGATTGTTCGAGTGTTGCTTTACACAGCCACCATAAACGTGATTGTTTGAGTGTTGCTTTACACATCCACCAAAAAACGTGGTTATTCGAGTGTTGCTTTACACAGCCACCATATAAGTGTATGTTAGAGTGTTGCTTTACACATCCACCATAAACGTGATTGTTAGTGTTGCTTTACACATCCACCATAAACGTGATTGTTCGAGTGTTGCTTCACACATCCACCATAAACGTGATTGTTAGTCTTGCTTTATAATTGCTCTACGCCCATCTAAAGAAATGATTGTCCGAGTATTGCTGTACGCATTTTTGTATAGAAAGGTTTTCGTAGTAGTGAAATAAAATTCGTGAATGCTTTAACACGGAAGAAAGCTGAAATGGAAAAGTTTCACGATTTATTTGTATTTGGTGAAAATTTGGTTGCTTAATTTTGTTGTATAGATTTGTCCAAGTACGGCACCGTAACAAATGTTCACATGTGCAATACCACGTGGGAAAATCAAATATTTCTTCGTTGAAGACAAAAACCATAAACGAATTTTCTTTCGCCGCATAGCTTCTTTCACCATGTCTTTTCAGTTGTGTCTCACGTATATTCTTGTGTTTTATTTGAAAGGCGATATAAATTTTAAATCGACGAGCATTTGATAAAGAGTGTTTGTATAGTCACCAAGATTACGTTGAGGCTCCAGTGGAAATGAGGCTCAAATCAAATCAACAAGTTTAATTTATAACCAATAGGCTCTAATAATGAACCTGTTTTCAAGAATTTATGAATCGTCAAATTTCACCGATCATGTCAATATTACCGTTTGGGATAATAAAATTCGTAAATAAAATGCCGTCCGTGCATGAAAGAATTCCTCGGGTTACAGTGTTATAGATATAGTGTCTATGATCTTTACAGTTAGATACTTTATATGTAATAAACTTCATGTGAACTTCATTGATTTTCTTACTATGCTGGAAGTAGCTGAAGTTTAGACAAGACATCTACGCTTGTACCAGGGACACATCGAAGTGATGGGCATCGTGCTCTGACATCATTCACTTGATCATTGTCAAACTATATTAAACAATAGGTTAATATTCGTGGTTACTTCTCGTCGTCTCCCGTCCTTGCCTCTCGTCGTCTCTTGTCCTTGCCTCTCGTCGTCTCCCGTCCTTGCCTCTCATCGTCTCCCGTCCTTGCCTCTCATCGTCTCCCGTCCTTGCCTCTCGTCCTTGCCTCTCGTCGTCTCTTGTCCTTGCCTCTCGTCGTCTCCCGTCCTTGCCTCTCGTCGTCTCCCGTCCTTGCCTCTCGTCGTCTCTTGTCCTTGCCTCTCGTCGTCTCCCGTCCTTGCCTCTCGTCGTCTCCCGTCCTTGCCT
>SDVV010044364.1:0-10163 GCA_016164225.1 Gammarus roeselii
TGTGTACTCAGCGTCTCACTATACGGCAATTTATATAGAGATTCCCGTAAAGCAATATCCAAGTCAAACCGAAGACCCTGGCGATATCTTGGCCGACTTGCTTGGCATCGCCCATTGTGATTCAGAGTGGGCGGCCAGTAGGATATCCTTGGAGAACTAGCCGGTCGATATCACCTATTTTAAGGATGCCTTCTCCTTTTTATCCCAGATTCCTCCGAATTTAGTGCCTCGTTTGAAGACGAAAGACGTTTTGCTGACTTGTCTTTATGCATATATTAATGAGGATGTCCCCAAATACTTAATATCGATTGGAACAACTATTCGTCAATGTGGTTGATGTTCAAATATGAGCGGATCAATAAACAAAGTTATGAAGCATTATTAAATCATTTTAAAAAAGAATTTTCATGATAGGCATTTATGCGATTCTCGTATTGGCTGTTGGTATCAGTCAATATTTTTTGTGACTTCAAATTCTCACCCTGGAAGTAGTTCGAGGCATTTACCTCATAACAGAAAAAAATATATTTACACCTCACATATTCAACCCATATTATTAACTGCAATTTTTTTTGACTGATACAAACGTTATTTATTAAATTTTTGAATCAAATAATACTTTTGTATTGTCGTGAGTCACCGTCCAATGACGAGTAGAAAACCGTGAAGATCAACGATGTTTGATCATCAAACACATGAATTGAATTGCTGATATTGGAAAAAAAGAATTTAGTCACTTTGTATGTTCATTTAGCAGTCAATATTCTTTAAGTTCTTCACTACAGTGTGGCCGTTTCTGAAAATATGATTGATGTTTTCAATTAGGACAGCAATCATCACTCAGGCCCAGTTTGGATAGGTTTTTGTTCTACTCCTTCCGTTCCGATTATTTTTGGTTTTGAATTATTACTTAAAGTCAACTTTACAAACGGAATAGTCTTATAAAATAGTCATTGAAGTAAAAAAACTTAGAAGGATCAAGTTTTTAGTCGATAAATCTAAAAAATGAAAAATAATTTAAATTGGGTATTTGCTAAAGGTCTTCGATAAATGACTCCTTTTCATAGCCATGCTTTTTCATCCGAAGCTCAATCTGGAATGCGATCATCTTATTCCAGGTTGGCGCAGTGGTAACTTTTGGATTGATATCTTGACAAACAACAGTGAGGTGGATGACCTAACGTGTTTAATACTACTAGCCATGGATCCAAGCATACTAGCTGGATAATTTTTGTACTTATGTTCCGATTTCACATTGTTCGAAAATCTGCCTAATGTCGAAATATGTTCTTTTCATTTAATTTATACGAATATGAATATAGTATACGTGATCTGTTTAAATCAATTCTAATCCAAAAAACCATTTCATCTCAAAGGCGAGCAATATCAACATTTCATAAATAAAAATGCTGAAAATATTTTTTATCCGATTGATTCCGAAGTCTCGATAAAAGTTTTTTTGTTCGTCTTAGTTTTTCATGCTCCCCAAGTAACCCTCAGCATATGCACAATGCGATACTGTGGGGAGAGTAGAAGAAAGAGGTCATCAAGCGTCCCGTCATTCATGCGAGAAATGAATCTTTCCCCTCACGCATTTTCCAGGAATTCGACCACTCTGCATTCACATCGGATCTCAACTCACCGGTTGTGAGCTCCAGTTCCCGTAAACAAATATTGGAATTGTCGGAAACGCATCTTCTGTATTGACCCGATTCGAGCAGTATACATTTAATTAACAAAATCATATTGATGAGAAAAATCCATTTTATCTAAGATTAGTTAGACTCTATGAACAATAATTCATTCCACAAAAAGTTCAACTAATGAACTGTATTTTAAATTCATTGACCTCGTTTCATCTGCGAATCAATCGAAGAACTACACTTGAAAGGAGGAAACCCTATTTTCAATTTGTTTTCTTCAGTTTATCTTCTTTGACGTCTGGATAACAGTTCGGGGTGTCGAATTGCATTGGAATGAACATTTCGTTCAAATTCAGTTGCGTCCGAAGGAAAAGGAACTTGTTCTCCGTTGTTAGAGCTTTGCTCTTCCAACTTCCTCGCGATAGAGAGCTGACCTTTTGCAATCCAAGTTTGGAACCTTGAAGGAAATGTCGAAGCTCCTTCTGCAAAGCTCGTGTTGCAGCAGTTCGTTGGTCCCACTCTTCTTCTCGATGGAAAAAGTTAGTGTGAGCACAATTGGTTTGGGAACAATTGCTTTCTACGAAGATCCGGGGTAAAAGAGTATTCTGTGATCCAGTTCTTCGTTTGTGATGATTTTTCCTACATTACCTTTGGTTGAGTTTTCAATCCGATCAAATATCTGTTACCAATGACTCAAAACAAACCATTAGGACAATAAGCATGGTTGAATAGCGTATTCACTTGGCGTCATATCCCAAATTAAAACGTTAGTGCAACACTAATCAACAATCTGTACATTGTAATCACTGCATTCATTATTCAAAGACTTCACGGCAGCAGTTCTAGAATGGTTTAGGAAAATACAGAGGAGTGAACTCTTACCCTGCAAACACACATTATCCTCTGTAAAACATTATGTGTGCATCGTTCTAAAATTTCATTCTTTAAAATAACCTGAGGATTTTGTATGATAACGAAATGACTTAGAAAGAAATCATCGTTACTGGTCAATGACTCTCGACGATCATATCCCACACGTCATATTAAATATGTGTAATCTTTAGGATGCAGCGTCAACTTGATAAACTGGGTACGAGACGTCCGTGACCCACACACGGACCACCTGCAAGGCTTTGTGCATGCGGCTGGGCTCCAAAGAATCATGGACGAAGATATCAGAGCATTTGATTGAAAATGTTCCATGTCTCGGGCAACCGCGAGCCAGCTAACTCACTAACCGAAATGGACCAGAATCAGCAGACAAAAATTGATTACCATTCGACGGATTATTTTTTGTACTAGAAATTCATGATCTTACGGATTTCCAACCTTTATTGTGAACAAATATTCAGAGACAATTTACGCCTTCATTTTCTTTTAGAAATTAGTACCTAAATGGTTGTCTAGTACATACACGTTCATTATGTTTACTTGGTTTACGGAGGAATTACTTGGTTGTTTTATGCGTGATATTGGGATACTAACTAACCTTTTTTCGTGATTACCTCACCTGTTGGTTCATTGTCTAGGACTTACTTTATTTTCCCTCCAAAAATATTTTCAGTCTGCGTAAAAGAAACTCGTTGTTGCTGCTTGGCCGTGCTTGTAACTGCCCAATACGGGACAGATCAACAGCGTATTAGACGTGCCTAATCACACTGGACTTGGACTGGCCCTAAGGAACAATGATATTTTATTCTATTGTTGATCATTACCGTCGAAATTTCGTGAATTATCATATAACCTTAGTTGTTTAATATTTATTTGAGAAGAGGTAAGTAAAAAAAAACTTGAACGTTGATGGAATTGTTCTTGGTGTACTGTAATCATTAGGTAAATATTGACATGATCCATCAGCGATGTATGAAACATTTTATCAAATTCAGTCATGAAGCAGCCTGTGAGAAACATTCCATTTTGCCGCACGGGATTTTTTTTGGGGGAAACCAATATATTAGGACGATATGTGATTTTACACACGTAAAGCCGATCAAATAACGTACTTACTGGTACGTTGGTATGATTGTTCAAATACGTTGAAAATGGAACGGTCCTGCGATGTCGTATGTATCAAGTCTCTCTCAAGTAAAATAAAAAAATTATTGAAATTCAAAACCAAGGTCGTGATCACAAACCCACTGTAGGATCATTGATAGTTATAACAAAATAAAAACACCACTGTTTTTTTTTCGCTACTCTGTCAATTTACCTCTACACGCAGTAGCCCTAGAACGTAGAGTCTTGCGTAATAAATGGAAGTTCGCTGCCTAACCGCTCCTAAACCTATTTCTGGTGGGTCCTGTGCAGACTGTTGCGCATCTCGTGGCCAGAACGCACACTCAATTGGTGAACTCAGGACCAGAACCAACTGGACTTCATCAGGCATTCGTATTTTTCGGAATTATAAGAGACATGGAATTAGTTGATTGCTTGCGTCGCAGATGAATTAATCCCTTGGGCAGAGGACCAGTATAAATGGTGTAGAATCAATGCGGGAAAAATGATGTAAGCTATAAATTTCCCAACTACAAAAGGGGATGTAAAAATTCAAATGAACGATTTGGAGGAATAAAAAAAGGAGAGCTGCGAAAAAAAATTTGGGGGGGATTTACGGCTTCAAATTTATTTTGAAATAATTACATGTTGACAGAAATACAAAAATGTCAGAGAGCACATATGATACGTACCAAGTAGACAACATTGGCTAGTTAGATTGCTTAATATTATCTTTTAACTACGATGGTGAGTAAGTTAGAAAATTTACTTTTTAAACTGACATTTAATATAAAACTGTGAGTAGGAAATGTCCGACATTAGGTTGTCTATTACATTACTCACACATTGTGTTAGCATGCCATGTTACATAATGAAGCATGACATGTTACATAATGAAAACTTATATCATCGATCCGTTACAAAGGATCATCTTGCATTGTAGCATTTCTTGTGTCACTGGATAATAAATAAATATTGAAGTTTTGATCTCACTCACACTGATCGTAGCGGTGATCTCGCCCTCACTGATCGTGGCGGTGATCTCGCCCTCACTGATCGTGGCGGTGATCTCGCCCTCACTGATCGTGGCGGTGATCTCGCCTGCACTGATCGTGGAGGTGTCACGTCCAAAATACTATTCAGGAAAATGCAAAGAAACGTCATTCAGATGTAATCACACACAGAAAAAACTCATTTCCAAGCAATACAAAAAACTTGAATGCCAAAAACACCCTGCGAGCGGGAAAAGAGTTCGAGGATCATTTTCGATGGTTGATTGGTTGATAAGCAAGATTGGTGATCCTGACTCATGATGAGTTTGAAACCTAAAGGGTTCTAATATGATTTTTAACAGTAGGAATTTGAATGGATTTTTTCTATTCACATAGTGTCTCCTGGAACAATTATTTTCTTATGACCTTCAACCTTGATTTTGCTTGGTACTTTAAATTTATAGTCAGAACATGTTCAAATTAAATTGAATGTCTATGAATTTATTTGTATTTTTTGGGTCCATATATTTTTCACAGTTAGCGCTCGTCGACATCAATATCAAGTATCAAATGTATTGACTCCTAAACTGAAAATAGGCTATATAAATAATCATCTATCATAAATATAGTGAAACCGTTCATGTTACATATTTATTTATTTATTTACATTAAATAACGTTTGTACTGGCGATAGCTGTTGATACCTAACAATACGATTTTTTATCATAACATCCAAACGACTATTTTCCATATTTTATTCCGACTATAGGCCTAAATTATTCTCTCCTGCTTATGACAATCCTCTACCGTCAGCTAATCTCTATGTTATGATAACTGATTATCTTGGTGACAGTGTGGGCCCTATTATTGTCAGTATGATCAGTGTGATAGTTACGTAAAGGTTACATACCACCGAACGTTCCTAATGACCATTCACCCAAGCATATTATAAAAAGATGTTCATACGGACGACCGTTTCTGGAAAACAATTAGGGTTCAGTTATTATGTGGACCTGGTGTGGACTAGGATGCTAGGTTATGGGGGACCTGGTGTGGACTAGGATGCTAGGTTATGGGGGACCTGGTGTGGACTAGGATGCTAGGTTATGGGGGACCTGGTGTGGACTAGGATGCTTGGTTATAGGGGACCTGGTGTGGACTAGGGTGCTTGGTTATGGGGGACCTGGTGTGGACTAGGATGCTAGGTTATGGGGGACCTGGTGTGGACTAGGATGCTAAGTTATGATGCCAACAGATGGTTGTCTTAAGACCTCAACGAAATCATTTTTTACGACTGGATGGCACTGCATCATTATGTATATTTTTGTTGAAATTCACATCTGGTACTAATGAATACACACAAATTCCAGGACATAATATATATTTGTTGACATAGTTCGGAAGCCTATTGCTCTAAGATAATCTTTATTGCTTTTGTGTATTCAGTATTGCACTATATGACTATTTATATAGAGCCCAAAGATTCCCAAAAAACAATATCCAACTCAAACAGAAGACCCTGGCGATGTATTGGCTGACTGGCTTGGCGCGCCCATTGTGATCTAGAGTGGGCGGCCAGTAGGATATCCTCAGAGAAATAGCCTTCCGATGCCGTCTTCTTTATATCCCAGATTCCTCCGAATTATTGCCTCGTTTCAAGACAGAAGACGTTTTGCTGACGTGTCATTCATTATTCATAAATTATGGATGACCCACATACACAAATTTACGTTTTTTTCTGTAATTATTGGTAATTATGATTGACAAATAAGTCTAGACGAAATAATTAACAAAGTTATTAGCTCTTTTTACAGATTTTTACAGACAGAAATATGTCCTTTTCCAATAGGCCCTCACCGTAATGCCCCAAGGGACGGTTTATACATTTAATTATTTAGGTTGCTTCAACTCTGATTTGCATGCTCTGCTAGTACACTGTTGGAAGTGTGAGGGACTCGGGCTATTGAGAGGCAATAGCATTTGCCTCCCAATGGCACTTAACATCATCTGCAAGTTTTCGACGATTGCAAACCTGATTTTCTGGACTCCCAAGTTCAGCAACAGTTTCATGTTATGATGAAGTCTGGTCATCAGACATATGAATTGAATTTTTAATATACGAAAACCTAAAATGTCGCTTCTTTTATGTGCAATTAACAGCCAATGTCAATCAAGTTCTTCAGTCTTACTTTGTTGTTCTTGTAAATCTAATAAATGTCATATTGTAATATTTTTTGACGCTTGTCATGACAGCAATCATCAGTCCGGGCCCATTTTTTTATATACCTTCGGTTCCGATTACGTCTCTAATTAGGTTTACCAATTAGTCGCTGAAACAGAAATATTCCCATGTTACTATTGAATAATTACGTAAAATCCGTTTTTCGACTATGATGTGCTCATGTGCTCATAAATGATGTCCTCACGTGTCTGATCCTATGATGTGCCCAAATCTGGTGAGCTCACGTGTGCGCTCATATGATGTGCTCAAATATGGTGGGCTCACGTGTGTGCTCCTATGATGTGCTCATATATGATGTGCTCACGTGTTTGCTCATATGATGTGCTCAAATCTGGTGTGCTCACGTGTTTGCTCATATCATGGGATCAAATATGGGGTGCTCACGTGTGTGCTCCTATGAAGTGCTCAAAAATTATGTGCTCATGTATGCGCTCATATAATGTGCTCAAGTCTGGTGTGCTCACGTGTGTGCTAATCAGATCAGCTCAAATATGGTTTGCTCGCGTGTGTGATCATATTATGTGCTCAAATATGGTGTGTGCTCATGTGTGTGCTCCTTTGATATGCTCAAATATGGTGTGCCCACGTGTGTGCTCATATAATGTGCTCGAATCTGGTGTGCTCACGTGTGTGCTTATATGATGTGCTCAAATATGGTGTGCTCACGTGTGTGCTCATATGATGTGGCAAAATCTGGTTTGCTCACGTGTGTGCTCATATGATGTGCTCATAAATGGTGTGCTCACGTGTGTGCACATATGATGCTCATATATGGTGTGCTCACGTGTGTGCACATATGATGCTCATATATGGTGTGCTCACGTGTGTGCACATATGATACTCACATATGATGTGCACACGTGTGTGCACATATGATGTGCCAAAATCTGGTGTGCTCACGTGTCTGCTCATATGATGTGCCAAAATCTGGTGTGCTCACGTGTGTGCTCATATGATGTGCTCATATACGGTGTGCTCACGTGTGTGCACGTATGATGCTCATATATGGTGTGCTCACGTGTGTACACATATGATGCTCACATATGGTGTGCTCACGTGTGTGTTTTGCGTCGTCGACAAATCAAGCCGCCTCAACGGCTATGCCTTTTCAATCCCGCTGGAATACGATCGTCATCTTTTATCAATGCAAGAACGTAGGGAATTGACGTAATGGGTACTTTTGAATATACATTTTGACAAACAACTGAGACAAATGTGGCTAAGAGTACTAGCCGTAAATCGGAAGATACTAGCTGGATCGATTTTTTTCCATATTGATACGAACTTACACTATTCGAATTTTAGTCCGCATATGAATCGGTGTAGTTTTTGACTTACCAGGGCAATATGGATTCAATTGGGAACGAACATGATTAATAACAGACAGTACATATTTATTTCAACTCCAAAAAAACATACACATCGCCATAAGCGAACAACATCAAGAATTCATCAAATAAACATGCTAAATATATTTCTCTCTACAGATTTGCATACTTTTCTAGTAACCCCTTGCATATGCACAAAGCAAAGCGTGAGGATTGTAAAGGAAAAACGAAATCAATTGTCGCAAAATTCATGGAAAAATACAAATTTCCTCCTAACGTATTTTCAGGAAATCAACCATTCTGCATTCAAATTGAATCTCGACTTACCGGTTGCAAGCTCCAGTTTTTGTATAAAAAACATTAGGATAAAACCTGAATTCATGCAAATTGCATGCGTCGCATCTTTTGTTTTGCGTCATATCGAACTGTATAAATTCAATTGAAATATTCATAGCAAAGAGACAATATATGTTGTACGAGATTAATTAGGTCTAATTAAATTGAAGCAGTTTCAAGAGGAGTTCAACTGATGAACTACGTAGGTAATGCACTGGACTCATTGTGATTGTCGAAGCTCTGCATTTAGCGAGAGGAATCCGTCGGAAGGAGCAAGCAATCAGTTGTCCGTTGTTAGAGTTTTCCTCACCCAACTTCCCCGCGATCGAGAGCTGACCTTCGCAATACAAGTTTGGAACCATGATGGAAACATGGAAGCCCCTTCAACAAAACTCGTGGGGGAGCTGTTCGTTGGACCTTCTCTTCTTCTCGATGGAAAAAGTTAGTGTGAGCACAATTGGTTCAGGAACAGTAGGTTACACGACAAGCCGTGGGCTATAGAATACACTGTAGTCTTGTAATTCGGATGTTATTTTTATTCGTTGTTAGATCTAATGTTTTATCAGCAGCCCATGCCTCAAAACGAATGCCGATTTTTTTTATTTTTCTTCACGATATGAAGTAGGGTTGGATAATAAATTTCTTCGGTGTTTGATAAAAAATTATATTCGTCTTGCTTCACTTCGCCTCAATTTGTCCATTATAATCTGGTCCCTTCATTATTTTTCACAACTTCATTGTAGATGAGTGTATGAGTACTTTTCCTCTATGAGTTCTTTTCCTCTATAAATACATTAGTCCAAACGATCATATCCCAAAAGTTTTGCGAAGTTCTTTTTTTTCTGTATTGTACAGCGTCAACGATCAGTAAGCTGGTAACTGGATGTCTGGATCCCTTGCACGGATCTTCTGAAAGATTTACTTGCATGCAGCCAGACTCCGATGAATCATTGGTAATGTTATTAGTATATTTTATTGAGAAAATGGCATGTCTTATTCAGTCGCATGACCGAAAACTCACAAACCAGTATGGATTAGGATCAAAAAAGGGATTCAAGCTACCGATGGGAAGTTTCAATTTTGTGCTGAAAACTCATGGTTTCTCGTATTTCGATTGATGGAAGTTAAGGGCAGGTTTGGATTGGAGGATGTGCAGTGATTCAAGGATGAGTTTGTTAGAGCTGTTGCTTGATTGGTATACTATACTTTGAAATCATAGACCAATAACGTAGCAGCTCTAACTAACTCATCCTTGAATCACTGCATGTCCTCCAATATAAATCTTCACTTAATTTCCATCAATAATTTACGAAACTTTACACAGCTCCTAGTAGCCAATCAGGGCCCAGCCTTCCTCGACCGGACACTATTTATACTGGGACTAACAGAGTATCCGAATCACATCGCCTCCTGTCTCCTTGAAGGGTGGATGGCCCGTGGAGATATCTCGTCCGACATGACCCTACGACAGCTCCACCGTGGCACCGGACCATTGCACTATATGCTCACGGCCTCCCTTTGTGAAATCTGAATTGTTGAATACCAATATTGATGGTACTTTGCTTTTGAACTGATGATGGGAGCAACTCCCGAAACGTTTTCTTTTTGCGCTCAACTGTTGGCCTTT
>SDVV010044365.1:0-10163 GCA_016164225.1 Gammarus roeselii
ATCCTTCGTGGCTCATTGGCAGAGAGTTCGTCTCTTTGATTCGATGACCCGGGTTCGAGCCCCGGTGACAGATGAATCGCATGCCAAAAACCCTTAATATATATATATATATTGGTCCACTAGTTGTGTTTGCGGACCCACAGTATATGCGGGAGTGACCAGACTGGTGAAGATCCGGCTAAAGTAAGTGCCACCTGGAGCACGAGGATCAACACACTGAGGGTCGACGAGGAATTTAAGAGAAGGTTTGAAAAAAACATAGGAATGAGTGAAAGAAAAGAGGGGGTCAAAGGAAATCAGTACGGGGTATAAAACAACGCTCAGGGTCCCTCGGTATACGGGCTACCAAAAAAATACAAGATGGCTGGGCCTGCCTTCTCGTAGGTGTGTCATGGTGTGCCTCGATCACAGTTCTCGCAGAGATGGTGTGGAGGGAGACTCATGGGTATTGAGTTATAGTCCACAGCGCTAGCACGCTGCGGCGATGAAGGTATGAATGATTTTACCAACTACAAACTCCGTAAAACCTACTAAGTGCAGATTAGGCAACCTCTCACAACGTATACGCCTGGAAGAACGGACGAGCTTATCACTGGGGATAACTTTATTTATTAAAAAAAATCTAACTGACGATTGATTTTGAACTCTGGATACCATTTAAATTTTAGATGAAATTGCATCTACATAAAAATCCAGCATTTCAGACACGGTTCAACAATTGGGCTAAATACTAGAATTGAAGAAAAAAAACAGATCCAATTGATTAAATTTGAATATCTACCCAATGAATTTTGTTAGCTACAAAACTCATAACCTTTTAGTTAGACCGTGTACACAAACCCAGCTTAATAAAATTGGAAACAAGCCTTCGAATATGACAATTCTATCTTAGGAGACGTCTAACTAACCGCTTCTTAAACATGCTTATTGACTGTTATCAGCCGTGGAAAGTCGGCAATCTAATAGCTTTCAGCTATCACCGGTGTTAACTCTTTCTCCCAACAAACCTCTAACTCTGAGGCCCTCCCCGCATCTGGCCCCGGGGTTAAGACGGCAGTGGCCCCAGGGCCCAGGCTGCCAGTGGGGCCCGGGGCAGGACTGGGGAGCCACAGCGCATGCACGCTCCTGGCTGAGTGCGGGACATGGGGAACCCACCCCCCACGGGGCTAGGAGGACCTCTCTGTAGCGCCTCTGGACGGACGACACGACTCCTACAGGAGGAGACGAGAGGATTAGATTCGAGTGCCAAGGCTTCCTAGTGCACAAGAGTCGATGATTTCTGGCAAGACGAAATGACTAGGAGGACAAAAAGTGATGTCTTTATGATGGAAACGATTGCCTAGTTTTCCGTTGTACTCGACAGACATTAAATTTGCTGAGAAATATTTCACTAACATATTGTCTGTTCCACATACATTTTGACAGTTGAATGCACGAGGTTTTGCATATGAAAAGAACAACTAAATTCACCGCCATTGGTGAACATGATGAAGTCTATAAACACGAGAAACCTGTTGTGGATTCGGTAGTAGTATTTGCAGGCCTATAAGCGAGAGTGACTAATTCACTGATAGCGTCCACGACTGTACCTTTCTTATCTAGTTTATCTATTAATATGTATCTGACAGGGATGGGGAAGTTAGGCGGAGAGATCCGCGACTGAAAAGGGCGGGAGAGGTGGGGATTCCGGTACTGACCATGAGGGCAGGGGTGAGGGGACCGACACTCGCTCCACTCGCTCCAAGGGGATACTGAGCAGGAGGCCCCACACTCCACCTCGCACGGACGCTCCTGCGATGGCTGTTGGAGGCCACGACATCTGGGAAAGAACAGAAGATTAAATGTTTGGGAACTTTAGTCAAAGAAGTTACTGGCAAAGATCCTAAAGAGTTAGAATAGAGAAGATGCGACACTTCTTTATCTACCTGCGTAACCAAAAGTGAATGTTGGCGCCATCTTGTATTCTGGTGTGGAGATGCTCTTTCTAAGGTTATCACTTTTGAACACTAATCTTGCAATCGGAAAGAATTTCATTTGTCCGAAGACACTCATTTCAAAGAAATATTTATTAAAGCTTCTATTTACATAGGTTGTAGAGCTAATACAATGTTTCTCTGATAATACATTGGATTAATAATAATGAATGTTCAATATCCTTGAATTGACTGGGATTATAAGAAGTATACATTCAATGAGGAACCAATTATGTATGTATTTTTAACTACACAAAATTACTTCAAAGGTCAAGTATACTTTCAACTACTGTATTCAACTAATCAGGAAAAAATAATTCATGAATGGCCGACAACGATTACCGGTTCCAAAGTTGTGACTCGCTGACCAATAGAATCTTCAGAATACAACCCGCATTCTGATGATTCTCATCTGACGGAAAAGTAACATACTGCAGCAACAAACAAAGAAACAAGATGAGCAGACGATTTCTACTCTAAAACGCTGCACAAGATGTTGGAACTCGAAGTTCGCTCATGCTTTACATTCCATTTACCCGCACTGTTAATCTGCTAACATCCCCCCTCCCGCTGGCACTGTTAGTCTCTAACCACAACAGAAACAACTGTGAAATCTGCAGCCCATGGTCAAACTCTCATGCATCACCAAGACCTTTAATGATGTGGCATTGCTCAATGCGCATAAATCCAACGTTTCGATGGAGTGCGAGGGCTGTTGTTGTAGTAGGGCTGACCTCATCGATGATGGGTCTGACTCTTATATCAGTGCTACCAAGAGTCTATCAGAGGTGAAAGAAAATAGAGTGTGAGCTGAACAGATACCTATTGAAGAGCAAAGCTGCATCATAAGACCTATACATACCTAAAAGAAAAAAACGGAAAAATCGGGGTCAATGTGAAATAATTGTAAATAACAAGGAAAAATGAAAAGAAAGGGTGTGCTCTAAAGGAATCACTAAGTGTGGTGCCAAAAATTGTAAACAGGGAAAAACGGGGATCAGAGCCCCTTATAGCTGGAAACTAACCTACCTAAGATCTGGGGACGAGCTCAATCACTTTTCAGTTTCATTAAGAGACAGTATCACCTGCATGGCATTAATGTTGCAAGTTTGAAGGAGAACTTTTTAAGCCTACAAATCAACATTACCGACCATTTTTCTCCAACTGTGCAGAGACTCTGTGAAATCAAATTGACAAACAAATTAGAGGAGTTTTATAAAATATCGGATTACTAACTATACACAAAAAGTAACATGAGTTATAAAGGAAGCGTTTGTTTATTTATGAAAGACAGAGTCCCTGTTGTGCCGAAGCCTAAACTGTCTTTCATTAGGCCAGGAAATGACTTGTTGTCGACATTGATTATGATAGTACCGTAGAGCTTCTGGAATATCAGCCGATTTTTTTTCATGCGGAAATTAATGAACTTCTCAGTGGTATCGTTGTAGCACGGAAGGGCAATTTTATGAGAGATTTCAATATAAATCTGCTTCAATATCATACACGGAATTAATTAGTGACTATTGTTTTAATTTCCTTTCACATGATTGCAACCCATCAATTACTGAACCAACTCGAAAAATAGCTGGAATTGAAACTTCATTATGTAATATTTGCACCCACGACGCTAATTGCATAACTTGTGCAGCTGTGATCATTTCAGATGTCACCGACTATTACCCTATTTATATTCAGCAGTCAAATTCTCAACAACACCATAAACCGACTAATTTCCTACAGGAAATAAATCGACCGTGACATTCGGAATTATAACGAGGCGTTGAGGGCTTATGACATTAATAAAATAGTATCGCCAATGAACTCAATTTATGCTTTCACACATTTCCATTGTGTATTTATTAGGCTGTTCGAAGTCCATTTCCCGCGTATAACAAAAAAAAGACTGATACAAACAAGCTAAGAATCCATAGATGACACCGGGTTTATTTGTCTCGCAAACAATGCTAAGTCCGTAGGTACAAAAAGTATCCACTCACGACCAAAAATGAAAATAAATTTTATTGAAAATGAGTTCACTAAACTTACTGCTTGCTGTTGCTCGAGCAAATTATATTCAAAATCTGATTGAGACTACTCAAGGAAATAACAAAAGTCTTTAAAATTATTGGTCACCATCGTGGAAAAAACAGTGATGCTGATTCAACAATTATTGATGGTGAACGATTCAACATATCAAGTGCTTCCACTTATTCACTCAATTGTATGCCTGGTACCCAAGTGAATCCATTATTAGCAACAACATTCATTTTTGAACATCATTAGAGAATGCGATCCCTGGAAAGCCTATCTCTAACCCGGTTGAACAGAACGATGTAAAACCAATCACAAAAGGTTTGCAAAATCTCAGCCAATTTTAATGGAAGCAATATCTGAAATTATTGTAGCTCCCCAAACACCACTTACATTCAAATCGCTAAAATGAGTCCAAATCATGGAAATAATAGCAAAACTGACAACACAATATCGCCCAATATCAGTCCTGCACGTCATTAGCAACGTTTTTGAATAAATCTTCTATGCTAGTCTATATCCTCCCTCTGTATCTAAGAACCTACTTAGCCAAAATCAATATGGTTTTCAGGCTTACAAGAATACAGAACATGCTTCATTAAAATTCACCGCTGGTGTTGATAGGTTCGACAGTGGGGAAAATCACTGATGCAACATTTATGGACATAGCGAAGCTTTCGATTGCGTGCACCATGACAGTTTTCTTACAGCATTATGGAGTTAGTTTTATTGACATGAGTTTGATCAAAATGATCTTCTTGATGGAAAATACCTAGTGAGTTGGGATAGACAATCAACATTTGTCAGTATGCCAAGTATAAGAGTACCGCAAGGGTCGATCTTTGGACCTGTGTTCTTCCTTATCTATATTAATAACCTTGGAAATATCTTCGGCTTGCTATTCATTGTACTTTTTGCAGATGATTCAACAGTTTATTCGACATGAAAAAAATATTAATGACACTTACACTAATATGAATATTCAATAAGTCCATATTTTAAACTTGTTCACATCTTATAAGTTGTCGTTAAATGTCGACAGAACGCAGGTTATGACATTTTCCCTGAGTTCTAACTTTCCCAAAGCAGGCTGCTGGCCGTCTGTTCCACTCTTTGACTGATTGATTACGTCAATTAGTGGTGGCCATCCAAAGTCTGGTGGCTGCTGGGTGATGGGTGTGCCATATTTCTTAGATTTTACATTAGATTTAGGGCCCATCTCCACCGGAGATGGGTCGTAATTCATCGCAAGCTCCCCTGATAGACCACGAATTTATTGTTAGGTTGAACACTGCGCGGCAACATGTCATCAGAAGATTGTTGTGGTTGTCTATTAAAGTTGGCAAACAAAACTGCAAAATCAGATAAAACTATTTCTTCAGCACAAACAATCAAGGGGGTAGCCGTGGGAAGGGATGGGGGAATGTTTGGATACAATTAAGCACTTAAATAAAATTCATGTCGTTATAATTGACATATTAAACCATTCATATCATAACTGAGAATTCAGGCGGATGAATTTTGGCACAAAAACTGGATAGTCTCGACTCGTGTTATTTTAAGCCCTAGAAAACACTTTTTTTTCATCTTAGGCTTAGCTCGGGTACTGTTGTAAATTTTGTCCCACGATCCTTCACAAGTAAAACTTGTAATTTAGTTCTGCCAAGACAATTGTGTAGCTTGCTTAAATAACCAATGCACTCGTCGGCCAAATCCACGAGTCTTCGGGCCTAAGTCACATACGTCTCGATCATTTTCGCGCGCACCACTTTCAACGGATTGACGCGGGCACGACTTATCAAGAATGGCCAGGAGAAACATTTAGAGTATAGTTAAAAAATAGTGTCCACTGTGGTGATGTTCGATACCATGGGGTAGTGGCTTCGTGCAGACGTGTCACGTTATGCTACGTACTGCTGGATATATTTGCTGGCTACGTTACGAGCGTATTGCTGGAACTTTTCCTACCCTACCTAATCTTACTTAAGGGCGTGTGTTCATAACCTGCGGGGGAAAATGTACGTGTTTCTAACCCGCGGGACAAAGGTACAATTGCACCACCATAACCAACACGGTTATCAGAAATAAAATCATTTCAGACTGGACTTTCACCAACGAGTCCTTTGAACGGCGGTCTGAGGTTGGTTTCGTTCCCCGAAAATCTAGCGAATAAATGACAAAATCATAAACGATTCGCATGTGATGCCGCATTTCATATTAACAATTTGTTCCAGTCAATTTCATCAACTGGTTGGTCAACTATAATTTATAAATAAAAACATTTCAAGACCGAGTCCAATTCCTGATTTTTTTTTCAAAAACGAACATAAGTAACTACTGTAATAATTGAATAGCAGCAACAAACAATAGCAAACAGGACTGACGAATCTTATCACTTTTGGTCAAGGCTAGTCAAGTTGCTCCTTGTAAATATCAGTCAGTGTTGGAACACGAGACTGACATGAGTGCGCTGCGTTCAGAATATCAAACAATGATTTTGCCAAGAAAACAACAACCTTAGTGGTTTGTTGACATCGATCAGAAGTTTCAATGCAGACGCACTCGTCGTGTACTTTATTACAAGCCCGAAGGACGTCAGGCGGGTGCTCAAAGGACTCATAACTTCGAAACTTTGCCCATCGTGCGTAAAGGCTGTAGAGGTTCCAGTATAGAAACCTTGACCTATATTTGAGAAACCTAACTCCCATAGTATGATGAGGCGTCTTGCAACGGTTGGGCAATATTCACTGGCTTAACGCCACGTTAGATCAGCGAGTCTTGGGCCTTACTGACACAGACGTGCATAGAGTAATTACTCAACTGGAGCAACCCAACCAACAATGAGAACCGGTATCATTTACTAAGCCGTTGTCAATACTGTGAGAAAAGAGTCATTTTCTCCGGTATTAGTTAGTTGAGGCACGTTATTGTCACAATCGTACCGAAGAGCGATTCCATGGGACGCGCTTGCGATGACGAAGTCTTTCACTCTCAGGGCTATTAAGATAATCACGGGGAGTACAGAAAAATATCTAAGTTTGAAAAATCTTAATATTGTTGATATATAACGATCCTGCCGTAAGATATGGAGATGAACGTTGCCTCAAACTGTGGCTATGCTGGTTACCAAAAAGCCAACAACAACGAAATTTACACAGTACACGGCCTTGCCAAGTTACCTGTGTAGCAAGAGGCTGGCTCCGTCTGGACCCACACAACGCAGGGCCCTGGTCTGAGTTCCTGGGCCACACACGGCGTCAGCGTCCGGGTGGCAGCGGCTCCAGGAGGTTGGGTGCCAGGCCGCGCCCCCACACGGCTCCAGACGACAAGTGCTGACCTCCGTCAGCTCGTCAGGAGCGGGACAAGGACGGCCTCCTTCAGGAGGGAAGAGGTGGGTCAAGAAAGGCTGCATACGTTTCTTCAGTGTTGGGAGATCACTGCATTCATATGATATTGGGACAGAAGGCGCGTACAAATAGCTTCTGAGAAACACCAAATTGCACGGTAAACTCCCAATCAATGTTCCCTGAGAGAGGATGTTAGATTAGAGTGACGCGGCTTTCTAGCGCAACAAAGTCCATCAGATCATAATGTGATCGAAATATGTCTAGATGCTGGCATATTGAGAAGGAAAACAGAAAATACCAGTTTCTCTGGGAACATGACGTTTCGGCAACTGAATTCCTTTTATGCAGATATAAATTGGGTGAATATACACAAAGCACTGTCTAAATTTGATTGAATACAACTCATTGATCAGGCAAACAGTGAGTAGGAAGCAAAAAATAACTTGGATGATATGCTGTTGCAGTTGTGTTTGCAACATGTGCCAACAGAAAAAAATATCCAAAAGAAGTAAGTATTATTCCAAAAGGAAATTGCTATGCTCATAAAAAGCTAGCAAATGAACAGAATGAACTTTGCAAAGAAGTAAACCGTTTTAGACGCATAAAACAAGAAGAATAAATCGTCTTGATTAGAAAGCGGACAAAGGATTATGATCAAGAGAGAAAATGAAAAGAAAGCTATTGAGAAGAGAACGAAAAAAATCTAAGTTTTTCTTTGTTTATGCAGCCAAGTTGTTGAGTGAAAATTACAGATGGGTATTTAGTGTCCCAAAAGTTACTCAGACAAATCCTGAAATCACCTCCGAATGGTCATTGACTGGTCTTAACATTGACATCTCTGAAATTACAAAAGCTATTGATGGCATAGGTAGCAATAGTGCATCCAGACCAAACGACAGCCAGGCTGTTCTATTAAAACAATGCAAACAGGTACTGCCAAGACCACTACAATTGTTGTGGTAGAAGTCTTTGGACACTTCAGATATCCCACAGACCATGAAACATGCCGTCATCTTCCCTCTAGCAAAAGGAGGTAGCCTCACAGGCCGATCAAATTACAGACCGATTACTTTGACATCACATGTATTGAAAATATTTTCGTAAGAGTAATGAAAGGACAAAAGTGAATTTTCTTGTAAATAAAATATATGGTTTAACTCCAAGCAACATGGTTTCAGAAGAGAAACACGTTGACACATCTGTTGGAGCACTATGACGAAATAATAAATGCATTGTGCGATGGATTAAATGCGAAAGTAATTTATCTTGATTTTGCCCAGGCCTTTGACAAAGTTGATCACAGTATACTTTTATCAAAACTATACAACGCCGATATCCAATGAAATGTTTAAAAATGGATCAAAATCTTTCTAAAGGCAGAACTCAAAGTGTGGTAGCGAATGGAGCAACCTCTACACCAGTTGAAGTACTTAGTGGGGTCCCTGCTTGGCCCACTTCTTTTCTTAATATTGGCTAATGATCTGGGCCAAAGCTGTCCACATACATCAGTCTCTCGCTTTGCACTTTATACCAGAGTACTAGGCATTGTCAAGGACTTGAGTGATGTACAAAAGGTTCAAACTGATCTGAAAGAAATCTTCAAGTGGGCTGGTAAGAACAATATGCAATTTAACGAATCTAAATTTGAATCACTGAGATACGGAAAAAAATCTGACCTAAATACCAAAGCTTCCTATAATTCTATCAATAACACGGCTATAGAAGAAAAAGAAAGCCTGTGTGATTTAGGCATAGTAATGCACAACAAGGCTTCTTTCCATGAACAAATTGCAAAAGGTTAAGGCCAATGGCAAAAGACTGTGTTCCTAGACCATGAGATGAAAAATAAATGGACATAAATTGTTCACCTGTTATTTCATTATCAGAGCACCAATGATCGACACATTTACGCATTTACGTATACCATTAATTACCCTGAACAGGATCTCGTTAACATCGACAGTTGGCATCGGACGAACAGAGCTGCCAGTTGCTGCTCAGCTTCGTATACTTACTCACTTGGATACATGGACGGTCATCGCTTCACACAGGTATTGATGAACTTTTAAAGGTACGTGTTTATGACACAATAATAAACGTTGCAATACAATTGAGCAGAATCATTAAAATAAATGATCTGGCTATGGTTGGAAGAAGAGTAAAGTTCGAATAACTATTACCAAAATCATGTTCTTATCGCATTTATCCAATTCATTCGAGAGTGATTGACGACAAACATATTTTCTGAATTTGAAAAAAAATCCACAGACATTCTGTCTCTTTTTTCATTTCCAAATGCAATTACACATCCACATGCAAATAAAAGAACAAGCCAGTACTTTGATTCGAAAAATGTTTGACGAAAGAGCATAGCTCGGCAGTGGGCGATTGCGCGAAAGCGTATTTGTGAATTGTCACAATGTATCTTCGCCCGTCAGAAGTTGTGAATAGTCACAATGTATCTGCGCCCGCCAGAAGTTGCGAATAGTTACACTGTATCTGCGCCCGCCAGAAGTTGCGAAGAGTCACAATGTATCTGCGCCCGCCCGAAGTTGCGAATAGTCACAATGTATCTGCGCCCGCCCGAAGTTGCGAATAGTCGCAATGTATCTTCGCCCGCCAGAAGTTGTGAATAGTCACAATGTATCTTCGCCCGCCAGAAGTTGTGAATAGTCACAATGTATCTGCGCCCGCCCGAAGTTGCGAATAGTCACAATGTATCTGCGCCCGCCCGAAGTTGCGAATAGTCACAATGTATCTGCGCCCGCCCGAAGTTGCGAATAGTCACAATGTATCTGCGCCCAGATCGGAA
>SDVV010044366.1:0-10163 GCA_016164225.1 Gammarus roeselii
GGTCACAGCTCAGCCCCTCGTCACACGTGCTTATCGCTAATTCCACATCACTGGCACTGGTCGGGGTCACAGCTCAGCTCCTCGTCACACGTGCTTATCGCTAATGCAACATCACTGGCACTGGTCGGGGTCACTGCTCAGCCCCTCGTCACACGTGCTTATCGCTAATTCCACATCACTGGCACTGGTCGGGGTCACAGCTCAGCCCCTCGTCACACGTGCTTATCGCTAATGTAACATCCCTGGCACTGGTCGGGGTCACAGGTCAGCTCCTCGTCACACGTGCATGTCGCTAATACAACAAATGGAATCTTGCTCACAAGAACTTCGATCACACGCGAAAACCGCCAACGCTTCCCGACCCTCCGCACCCATCTTCCCCTCACACCATCTCAACACTCACTAGCTCACCACCCTTGACCCTGAAAATCCCCCCTCCCAGCCCTCCCCTTTTAAGAGGGTATTAATGACCCCTCCATCTCGCAAAATTCTCCGGCCAGGGGTTTATGGGGCCTCCAAGTTTGGCCTCAGTGCAAGGTGGGCCCAACCACCTTGGCCTCCTTCTGGCTCACTGGAGTACTTAAAAAGGAAATCTACAAGACACATGCAGTCGTCCTTAACAGACCGGCAATAACGCTTGGAGATTTTCTATAATATTTTAAAGATTCCAACCAAGCTACAAATGAAACTTATCGTCTTGTCATCTTTTGAATTAGGAAATGAGCTCAACTGCCCAATCGAAGAGATATGGTCAGGACCAGTGTTCACCAGCTTACGTCTGCACACCAATAATACTCATGAGTGTTTCATTACTAAAAAAACTCAGAACAGCTATAAAAGATTGCACAGAGTATTTTCACTTCTTGGGGGAGGGTTATTTGAGTAAGCCTCTGAAACTTTTCCCGTCATGCTTCTAGTTGGAGGAACAGCAGCAACACATTTCTAGTCCCTAAAGTTGTCAGCTTGATTGCGCTGAATGGAGGGCTACGGCTCCCCAGTGCGCCATTTCTGGTTAACCGGTTGAGGGGGACGCAAATGCATACTAACGGGGATATTGAATTGTTTTTAAAATGCTACTGCCACCGATCATGTTAGTGTTTATAATAATAATTTACTGTGCTTCGTCGAGACTCAATGGAACAAAATTAGATTTCTCTCTGCTTCATGCTACGTGTCATGTCCCCCACCGGTCTACGGTCTCACCGACTGGCATGAATAAGAATTTGTGAGAATTTGGTTACTCCCCAGAAAACTTGATTAACTCAAAAACTGCTGAGGAGCAGAGGTCCGAACCCCAAAAAAGATGACGGTAATGACTCAAATTAAATCGCGTGCGAACTGAGACTAAAACTTGAGACGTTCTACGCATAGTCAACAAAGAGACACGTCATTTTGCCTCTGGACCAACTGATGTTGTAGCATCGGAGAAGCGGCAACGGCACCATGCTGCCTCTGAGCCCAGACATAATGTGCGTTGGAAGAGAAACAACGGCACCATTTTATCTCTAAATCGAGGGATGTTGTAGCGTTGGAGGAGCGGCAACGACGCCAGGGGCCCTCGAACCAAGGAACGGGGTAGCATTTTTGACATGAGCGGCCATGGCAGCCTGCTGCTTCGGAGCTGAGGAATATTGCAGCGTTGAATGACGTACACTGCTTCTGAACTGAGGAATATTGCAGTGTGGGATGACGTACGTGTAAATATTTTACATTCAATTTAAGACTCATAATAAGAATATCCAGTCCTATTTCTTCAATTATCCATTTAATTTGACTAACTATGACGATCATTCAAGTTGAAGCTTTCCATGCAATGCATGCAGACCCTAGAATCATCACGAGGATCGTACACGAGGGCTTACAACGGCACCGTATTACAATAACTTCAGTGTACGGTTCTATTTATACCAAACCAGGGTATTGGCACAATCACCCATTGAGTCTCAGCTGGAGATAGAAATAAAATATCGAAATATTACTACAACCTTTTATATTGCCTTATCGCAAGGTCAAAATGCAGCCAATCAATACTCATTTAACGCCACTGAGCAACACAGACAATTAAGCCTACATGGGAGGCCTACCATTGATAAATGCTATAAAACTTTTAACCTGTGCTGTTTTACGGGTGAACAATTGCATTCGGAAACAATTTCTGGCCCATCTCTTGCTATAGCGAACAGTCCTCAGCGCCTCCCCCACGCCTCATCTCTCACCCATATTGCACCCCGTTCCTCAACTACCCTACTGCTCATTCCGAGACCCTACTACACCGAAAGGTAATGTCATTTTCTCCATCGTCCTAAGATCAAGGATGTGTCATAAGGACTTCGACTGGTACTCAATGAGGAAACCTTCGGTGATTGAAGTGATCGAATGGTTATGACGTCCTCATGTACAGTGTTTGGCAAGATACTGTGCCAGGATACATTGTTCAAACATTGTATCTAACTTTATGGAAATTCATTTGAACTAAGTAATTTAAAAAAGGATCCAGATACAGTGAAAAATATCTAGATACATTATTTTTCTCTTACTGCTCACTGCACAGAACATTGGCAGCACAAGCCTTTTAATCCTGTAAACTTAACCCTTCAAGACTCTATGAGTTTCATAAGCCTTTGCTTTCTAGGCCACACATTCGATAGGTTGGCATCCGTTCTAAACGAGGATAACTATTTTCTAGGACCCTCCGAATTTCACAGCTTCAGAAAACACAAACCTTGACAGGTTACTCACTTCCACACGTTAGGCTTTTGGAATCTACAATCCTCACTGCAGACGCAGGAAATGTTCTCTCCTAGCAACACTTCCAGCAGACCAGCGGAATTTCAATACCAAGCAAGACTCTGCAGCCATGCAGTCGGACTCTTCAATTTCTGTAAGCGTCTACAGAAGAGAAAATCCACTCGGACTTGAAATTTGATGAGTCTCCAATTATGAGTCTCTAATCAAGACTATTAATGCCACATCTCCAAGCTTAGGGACTAAGCCTACCTCAAAACAGCCTTTGAGGCCTATTAAGGCCTTCTCTTTGACCTGGAGACTCACTCTACAACTTCCGAATAGTTTCTGGTACTCGTCAGATTGGTCTCAAAAACGCTAGTAAAATAGACTGCATATCCGAACAGCCAGGAATGAGAGAAAGCACGGCGAGTGGACGCAGGAAGAAGGCAGGCTGAGGGAGGGGAGGGAGAAGGAGGAGGGAAGAAAGGGGGGACGGAAATTATCCAGTTTTCATTGGATGGAGATAAGAAAAAATAGTACAAATTATAATGAGAAATTTTGCATACAAAAATAACGAAATAGTTTCAGGTTATTATGTTACAAAATATGCCTTACATCTAAAATATACATTAAAAGGGGAGTACATTCCAATGATCCGGGTGGTAGTCGATCACATCATGGATAATTTACGAAAGATATGAGAAAACTGGAAAATAATAATGATAATGGATCCTGATTTCTCAAAAATAAGTTCACGTTTCCTAACAAATAAACTTAGTCTCAACAAAAAGGTTATTTGGTTGATCTCAAATAACTCAGTTCTTTGCGTGACTTGGGTCTCATATTGAGCAAGGGCAGAGTTTGATTAAATAGTGCCTTTGTCGAACGGTTCTAACAGTTATTAAATAAGTCACTCCAACAAATGTAAACGTTTGTTATTGTGACTTAAAAAGTCTCTTCATTTTTTTAGTTTTCGACTTCATTTTTGTTTGTTTACCTCGCGTGCCCGAGGCTAAACTTGTTACCTTTTGTTTACAGAATCAACAGTCCGATGATAAGACATCGCGTAAAATCAACTGAAGCTAAAGGCTTCATTAGCAATTCCAGTTCACGTTTATTTATCCTTCAAGGAGATCAAGAGTTCCTGCTTGTGTTGTAAAAATACACAGACATCCAATAAACTGATGTTTGAGTGCGAGGGTCTTTGGAGCTGCAAATTGAGTCAAATCCCACACCTGAACATCAAACAAATGAACAAGCAAATATTCCAAACAACATACAATTGAAATCAATTGTTAATTTAATTAATTTAAATAGTCTGATCATTTGCCTAATTGATCATGCCGGGCTTGAACTCGCCAACCCTCATAAAATTCTGTACATTTGTAAAGTTGCATGTCAAACTAAACTATGGATGATATTGGATGCAAATTAAACGAGATCTCTGGTACGTGTAGCGCAAACATTCACTAAATCTTCCGCGTGTACTTTAGTTGCGTATTTGCCAACGTTCGAGGAAGTGTTGACATGAGCGCAAGGAAAAATAGAGATGCTGCGAAGCAACATCCGCACTGCTTAGGTAGTCAGATGAAGTGACGGAGGTACTGTGAGGAGGGAAATAGAGATCCTGCGAAGCAACATCCGCACTGCGTAGGTAGTCAGATGAAGTGACGGAGGTACTGTGAGGAGGGAAATAGAGATCCTGCGAAGCAACATCCGCACTGCGTAGGTAGTCAGATGAAGTGACGGAGGTACTGTGAGGAGGGAAATAGAGATCCTGCGAAGCAACATCCGCACTGCGTAGGTAGTCAGATGAAGTGACGGAGGTACTGTGAGGAGGGAAATAGAGATCCTGCGAAGCAACATCCGCACTGCGTAGGTAGTCAGATGAAGTGACGGAGGTACTGTGAGGAGGGAAATAGAGATCCTGCGAAGCAACATCCGCACTGCGTAGGTAGTCAGATAAGGTGACGGGGGTATTGTGAGGAGGAAAATAGAGATCATGCGAAGCAACATCGGCATTGCGTAGGTAGTCAGATGAAGTGACGGGGGCTTGTGAGGAGGGAAATAGGGATCCTGCGTAGGTAGTCAGATGTAAAAGTTCAGAGTAAATCAACCGCTTCAAGCTAGAAGAGTAAAGATGGTAATCTTGTAATATGCAGTGCATTAAGAACTGAGTATCCGAAAAACTGAATGTTATATAACTACGAGGCTGAGCGAGTAAGTGAAATGTTTAGATCAAAACCCGTAGATTGGTTTATGAGCGACACTGATATAATTGCCACGAGTGCAGATCATGGAAGATAGTTTACCTTATCTTCGAGAACTAAATATAGTTATGATTTACTTGATTGCATTTGAAGCACAGCTCGTCCGTTGTCGCCGCTGTCATATTTCCTCTGTCACACGCTCTAAGCTTTACTTGCTTGCCCTAAATTAGCTTTATAAAATGATAATATAGAAATATGAAAATGAACTAACAACTTTGACGGTCTCCTGAATAGAAACTTTTTCATTTCGCGACTATATTTAGAGCCTATAATTATAAATAAAGATTGAATAAAAGACAATAAATAGTCGCACACAGATGGTATAGTATCATTTGTAAAATATATGAGATAAAGTCGACCAAGGGAAAAAAAATCAGTAAATGTCACTACAGCAACAAATTGAGGAGGGGTGGACTCTGAATTGGCCCTACTTCCTGCTCAGGCATCTGGAAGCTGGCAAGCCAAGACATTCAAACTTTATTTCATTGTTGAAAACGATCATCCAGATCACATTTTTTTCTAACAAGACGCATTTGTGAGGTGCCGTGTATTAGCGGGCTGCTTTGTATCCTGGCCAGCTCCTGTAGAAGCTTGGCAGGAGTCACATGGACAGGACTTCACAACTGGATAAAATGAAAGGTACAAAGTTTTTTGTTGGGCTCAGCATGGGCTCTGAAACCTGGGCACGAGCCTTCAAGCCTGACAAATGAGGCTTGAAAAGGGGCTCACCGGTGGAGAATTGGAGATGGTAAATGGGTCACCGGTTATAGAAGGGGAGAGGAAGGGAAGGGAAGGGAAGAAAATTAAATGGGAGGGAAGTATTGAGGAGGAAGGCTGAGCGATAAGAGAGAGAAGAGGTGGGATATTCGGTGGTGAGTAATTGAAAAATTGGAAAGGCTGGGTGTTGAAGAAGTTGGAACAGATGGAAGATTGACGGGGAAGTGAAGTGTAGAGGGGAGAAGCCTTCACGGTGAGAAAGTAGAGAAGAGAGATGCCTCACCGGTGAGGAAGTGGAGCGAAGGGTCAAGAAATGAAGCGAGGGAAGGTGAGATGTCGGAAGGGGGGGAAGTGTAGAAGAGTGAAGGCTGAGCATTGAATAAATGGAGAAGAGGGGAAACTGGATGGAAGGGATGTGGAGTAAATAGAAGTCTGGGCAGTATGGACCTGGACAGAAGGGAAGGCTGGGTGGTGGGAAAATGGAGTGGAATCTGATGTAAAACAGGTGAGATATTCTTCATAGAGCAGCAATCAATACATTTCTGCTGGATGAGGCTCAACAAGCCTTCCCACTTACCAGCATCGTTCAGCATTTCGCTTTTTACAGCATTGTTCGTCTATTGTTCAATGTTACCTCGCTAGGGTGTGCTGCAACTCCATCACTCTGTGTTCCCTCGCTAGGGTGCGCTACAACGCCATCGTTCAGTCTACCCTTGCTAGGGTGCACTGCAACGCCATCGTTCGAGTTCCCTCGCAAGGGTGCGCTGCAACGCCATCGTTCAGTCTACCCTTGCTAGGGTGCACTGCAACGCCATCGTTAGAGTTCCCTCGCTAGGGTGCGCTGCAACGCCATCGTCAGAGTTCCCACGCTAGGGTGCGCTGCAACGTCATCGTTAGAGTTCCCTCGCTAGGGTGCGCTGAGACGCCATCGTGCAGTGTTTCCTCGCCAGGATGCACGGTAATCCCGTCATTTGACTATTCTTATAGAAAGCCAACAAAATGGATTCTCGTGTTCAAGTCAACTTGATCAATAAAGCAAATGCTCTAACTATTTTTTTTCATCATAAATTCACAACCGATTTAATCTGTCTGCTGATTTCCAACTGTCTCATTTTTTCGTGCATTCCTCTCTACTGCTGTTTGTGTACCACACAATCATTCAGTTTGAGTGTCCTCGCTCGCCGGCATCTGTTTATTGGATAGATGCATAGTTCCTCAGCAGGTTAATTATACAAGGAGTGCATCTGTTAATGAACCAGTCGCTTCAGCTGATTTCACCAGGTCTCTTATCAGCGGTTTGCTGACGCTGTAAACAAATTACTACGAAATTAAAACTGGAACAAATGGTAATTACCAAATTATTGCTGAGGGAGTCCGTTTAATAGCGAATTATAAAAGTATTTTTTATGTTTCAATTCAAGCTTCAATTGCACATTTCAAAAAATTTATTTAAAAAAAACCTAGCTTCTTTTTTTCTAGTATCTACAATTGACGTATACATTTGTTGGAATTATTAAAACTAATTCGGTTTTAGCTTTTCAGCAAAGGTAATGTGTTAGCATAATCTTGACACAAATTATAAAACATGATAGAAGTTACTACATGAATCTAGACAAGCCTTTGACCTGCAATGTAAAATAGATTCAAGGGTCTCCTCCTTTCAACATCTCCGTGTCTCCTCTCCCATTACCAGGCCCCGCTTCCTCCTCCCCTGCCTGCAGCCTTCTGGCACTGTGTGGTATACTTTATAGGCTGGTCTATCTTAAGAACTCGTTTCTTTTCCATTCACCCCTCCCCGCCTCATCTGCTCCTGTCAGGCCTACTAGCTTCCTCCTCCACAGCCCGCCATCTACCTGAGCCTCCTCGAATACTGCGCACATGATACAATGAGGAACAGTACACCGAAGAGTCATGAGTGTCCAGGGGCCCGCCATCTTGCGTCACTTTCGACTCGCAGCATCACTTGAAAATAATCCAAATGTGTTTTGAGATTTAGTTTGCTTATTTGTGTCATGTTCCTGCCTTCCAGAGTCAAATTTTTTGTCCGACGTAGTTCAATTAACGAAAATTTGGCCAGATATTTATTATTTTTGTTACAATTAATAATCAGAATGTCAAAAGACTGCTTCACACTTCTTTCACGGTCTTTATTGGCTTGGTCGCTCTTCTAGACCAAAATGTTAGTAGTACTAAGAATTAATTATGCCTGATCAAATTTAACTGCATGGTGTTTATAAATTTTTTAACAATTGAAAGCCTAAATCAAATCGTCTTTTTATGACAATTTAAAGAATGAAATCACGGAAATAATCAAAAGTTTAAAATAATTAAAAACATTCAAAGTTTCATGACTCAAATCACTAAAAAATCCGCTTTGAAATGAGACCCATTCATATGAACGCAGGTCCGAGGCGCAGTGCCGCTGTTGGGAGGCAAGGTTAGCCTCTTAGTTGGAGGGACGGTCTTATTACACCTCAAAGTATGTAGTGAGTCTGGCGTGCTGACTGAGCTTGGCAATTTGAAATTAATAGCCTTCTTCGGAGAGACAGACGGTCTAAGGTGTATAGCGTGGCTTTCTGATCCCCGCACAGCTCTCTGGTCAGCAGTGCCCCGCTCTCTGCAGCCCTTCACGGCCTTATCCAATCTCAGGCCAGAGTGGATCGTCGCTTCTGTGGACACTAACCAAAATTGAAGCGTCAGACTGCATGACTGCCGGGCCTTGCTTGGTATTGAAGCACCACAGGTCTGCTGGCAGTGTTGTTTGAGTATTGTGGCCGACCAGTTTGCGGGACTGGGCCTCCTGTTATTAATATATTGCATGGCTGCCGATGGTTTTGTTGAATTAAGAGACTCAAAGTGTGAGAGGGATTAGTCAATCAGGGTATGCTCGTCTTTACAGCTAATCTGTTTGGCTTGCCAAACAGAACATACGCTCTTGTTTAGAACAGATGGAAACCAAATAATTTGCTACATGCAACATATCACAGGTTTACCTGGCTCATGAAAGCGTGTGTTGCCTTCAGATGGCAACAAGGATTGCGCTGCTAGTGTCCTTAAGAAGTGAAAAGTATCGGCCCAAGTAATGTAACTAAATGCTTTGAGAAATACTTTGAACAAATTCACGAATGAAATTATGATAATTTATTTGTAATATGTATCCAGACACAGTATCTTGCATACCACCGAAGATGAGAACATTTTAATCAGTTATTCACTTCCCACAGTTCGAGGCTTCATCCCGTGTTTTTCATGCGCGGTGGAGTGCTTTCCTCACTGAACACCTACGGATGTCAGATACCATTTCCTCAAACTGAGGACGGTGAGAGGGTCTGATTCCTGGGGGTATTGAAGGGGTTTGGATAGGGGTTAGGGGTCCAGTATGGGTGAGAGTGGGAAGGGGGGTCAACGAATGTACGTTATTGCAAGAGATGAACCTATTGGTTTTCCTAATGCAATCGATAGCCTTCGAAAGCGCCGGCAGAGAGTTTTACTGCTGTGGAATTGGAAGGCCTTCCTCGAGGAGACATAAATACCTGTTCGATGATAGGAGATGTTAATGGAGTAGAGATTGGCTGCATTCTGACCCGTGATAATGCATTTCATGCCGGTGTAGGTGTAATTTGTATTGAAAGAAATTTTCATTCGCAAGTATATTATTTGTAATATGCGATAAAAATTCGGATTTATTTCCTGCGGATGTTCAAGGGATGATAGAGCCTATACACAGAGGTATGGAATGGCCTACAAATTACTACATGTCTCATTGAAAGTCAGCACTGATTGTTAGTCTACATGATTCTTGGGGCTGCTTGTATTACTGGCATAACATCACTAAATTACAACTTCAATCAGAGGCTATATGTTCAAATTGATAACTGTGCAAGCAGCATCGACTACAAACAGCTCTCCTGTGATTATCATAACTATATATATGTCTAACGTAGTCAGTAGATACGAGGAAATTGACTAAAAAGTCGTTCATCAAGTACATGCATCGTCAGTGATGATATTATTGTGCACGAAAATGAAGCCATGGCGGTCACTCCTGCCCCACTTGCCATGCAGGGTGGTAGTCCTTGTGAATCTACAATGAGCAGGTGCCCACCGAGACAATGAATACAGACGACATGCTACACGAGCATCATACACCAGACAGGAATGATATGCGTGAACACTTTTGCACTGATCATAGTCCTTTAAGTGTCTAACGTAGTCGGTAAATATGAGGTAATTGACTGAGAAATCATGCATTTATAGCAACTTTGTGTACTATAGAAGTGAGAAATAGGGTCTTTTGGCGTGGTTTTTAATATCCCTGCCTGGAGATCGTGTGTTTATAAGCAAGCATGCACATGTGGCTAGCGATCTCATCATTAGATTTGGTTTAGTCCGCATATCAAAACACGATCCCGTGTCGCAAGAACACGAGTCCAGAATGTCGGATGGTCT
>SDVV010044367.1:0-10163 GCA_016164225.1 Gammarus roeselii
GAGGTTCCAGGATTCAGAGGAGCCTCTTAAGGGTCCCACAGTTTCTCAAAAGGCTCCCAAAGGGTCTCAAGGGAGTCCCAAAAGGCCCCAGAAAGATCCAAGTGGACCACCCCAAATCCACCTGGTCTCCCAAGTCCCTCGGGTTCCCGAAACCCCGGGTCCTCGAGTCCCGCGGATCCCACGAGTACCCCCTCTCCCTGGGTCACCTTCTCTCAACCAACCTCGTTACATATAATAATAATGATAACAAATTCAAAATTTATCACCATGAAAAAAGGGCAGAGAAAAATAATAGAGCCCAAGCAAGAAGAAATAGTAAAATACCAAAATAAAGTGTTAATGATCTATAAAATGAATAAGCATCCATCCACCCCAATTCAAACACTGAACTTCCTCCAATAACTCTCCATTTAGTAGGACACTAGTTCTGCTCGCATTAACATTCCTTGAGCATCTCATTACTTTACTCTTAATGACGTTACCTCGAAGCGTTCTCCTCTCACACTCTACAAAATTCCGATACTAACCTACACAGCGTCTCCTCTTAATCCGCCACCAGTGCAGAATCATCTTGAAATAGCAACCGACTCAACTGTCAACTTCGCCAATTCGCTTCCAACAGCTCATAGCCACGTCCCATTACATTAGCATTTACCTTCCTAACCCACTCCATCCATGTAGATATTGAACAGCTAAGGAGATATAGCGCAGCCAGGTCTCAGACCCACTTTCGCGGTGAACCAGTCACTAACCTCGCTCCCTACTTTGACGCATGCTCTGCTGCCCACATCGACGGTCTGGACCGCTTTCAACAGATTTCCATCCACTCCATACAAACGCATGACTCTCCACAACACTTCCCTGTCATAGGCCTTTCCCAAATCCGTGAAGGCCCGAAATAAATCATTTACTTCGCATGGTACTTCTCATAGACATGTCTTACTGCAAAAATCTGATCGGCACACCCTCTACTACTCCTAAAGCCACACTGTTACTCGCCAATTGCGCCACCCGTAATCTCTATTCCCTTGAACAGCACTCTCACGTACAATTGACCGACAACACATAACAAACTGATACCTCATGAGCTGCAGCATTCATTTTCATTTCCATTGACCTTATGTAGCGGGACAATGCAGGCACTGCACCACTCAATCGGTACCACGCCCGCCACAAAACCAATGTTCAGTAGCCTCACAACCATTCGACAATCGTTATTACACCCTTTTTCAGGCACTCAGTCGCAACGTCATCCAAACCAGGTGCTTGCCCTGCTTTCATCACCTTCCCCGCCTCCTTCACCTCTTCGCTAGTGATGTCCACACTTAGTCTCTTTAAAATCCGGCATTCGCGCACCACCACCCACAGTAACAATGACTGTCTCTCTCTGTCATCCATGACATTGAACAATTCATCAAAATATTCGGTCCACCTTTTCCGTGCACCCCCACTTTCCGTCGACAACTGGCCGTTTCCATCTTTCACTGCCTCCTCCTTTCCGGTCTCTCCCTTTCTCACCCTCTTAACCTCTTTCCAGAACATCTTTTTGTTCTCCTCAAAATTCTGGCACAAATGTCTGCCCCACTTGGCATCAGCGTCCCTTTCAGCTCTCCTCCTCCTCTCCTCCTTCTTCATCTCCTTAAAGTTGTCATAGGCCACCACCAACCTCGCTTGCAACCACTCATAAAAAGCTCTTCTCTTCTGCGCCACCGCCAGTTTGACCTCCTCGTTCTAACACTCGCAGCCCTACTGTCAGCATCCTCCCACACGGCGCACGCCACACACATTTCTTGAACATCTCAACAAGGCATCACTGAACGCCTCCCATTCTTCCTCAACATCTTGCAGGTCCTGCCCTTTCACGTTGTCATATTCCTCTCTCAACGCCCGTTGGAACTCCTCAGCTCTGCTTTTCACATTTAGCTCACTCACTTTCACTACCTCTCTTCCTCCTCCCACTCATTTGTTTCCCTTCCATCTATGCTCCACTTTTAATCTTCCTTCCACCAGCAGATGATCAGACACTCCTCCATCCTCCCCTCTCACCACTCTCCTCGAACTCAGCACAAAATCCATCAGCGCTCTCTCCACCACTGCACCTTGGGCCATCCTTACCCATGTGTACTTGTGGATATCTCGCTTCTTGAATTTGATTTGATTTGACCCTCATTTCCACTGGAGCCTCAACGTGAGTCATAATAGGCTCCTCCGACGAGCGTTCATAAATCCCCCGTGCAACCTACAAAGCCTACTCACTGACCCAACCTAGCGCAAAAAGCTAATCGTTTTCGGAAAACACAGCAAACTATACAAAGATGTCTAAACCCCAAACACCTGTGCAAGTGAGGAGGTTTCTCCACCCCATTTTGCACAAAGATAACAATACATTTACATATTGTTATCTCTTTACTCTCTTGTATGCTGATGCCAAGTGTTAACTCTTTACTTTCTTGTACGCGCTAGTACGCGAATGTGCCACAATTTACTTGATTCCATCTTGACACGACTAATATTTTCGCACGCAAGGCCGTGCGAACTTATATGAATTAATGACGGTCTCGCTTTGAACAGGCTGTTTCCGACGACCAGCTCCTGTCCCATGCAAAGACCAATAAGTTTTTTTCCATCGTCCTTCTTACCAGGAACGCCATACCTCCCTTTCACATTATCCATTACTGTATCTCTAACTCTCGCATTAAGGTCACCCAGTACAACCACATTAAATTGACTTCCGAAACTCTCAATACACCGCTCAGGTCAGTCCAAATTGCTTCCTCTACTCCTAACTCCTCGTGCTACCAGGTCCGTACGCCCTCGTAAAAGCCCATTTTTCTACGCCTAACTTTACTTTTACTCACATAAATCTTGAGGACACCTATTTCCATTCAGTAACGCTACCAGCCAGCGATCACTGAATAATAATACCACACCTTCTCGTGTCCAACCTCTATCCACGCCTGACTGTCTTCCACTTACCACTCCAAACTCACACTCGCCCTTACCCTTCAACTTAGTCTCACTCAGCGCCAACACATCTAACTTCCTCTTCACTACAACCAGGCACATTCAGCGACCCTAACAATAGGGTTTGGCGTGTGAGAGGCGTGTGCCTCTCCTCCCCCCGCTCGTCTTGCAGTCTTTTAGGAAGGATATCACAGAGGAGGGGATTCTTAGCCTCCTCGCCCCTTATTAGTCGCCTCTTACGACACGAAGGGGTTGCGGTAGCACGATTCTAAGATCCGGCTACGAGGCTCCCCTTTTAGTCGTCTCCTACGACACGCAGGGGTTAGGTAGCAGTACTCTAACACCCCAACTACGGGGTGAAAACCTCCTGAAGTAACGCGGTTAAACCATTCTGGTCCTAAAAAACAGCCAGGCCACAATCTCGAGATGAAACACAAATAACAAAATAACGAACGAGCCGGAGCGGCACACGCAGCCAATCATGAACCGATGCAAATGGAACTGCAGTTAACCGTGTACATACGAGCCGATTATCAGTAAAAATATGAACAACAAGACGGATATTAACCTTTGAAAGTATGAGCGTTTGTTCTCATGTCAAGTTAACAAACGTAACAAGGTTACGAAATCGTTAATTTCTCTGTTTCTATAAGGAAAGAGAGGCTTTAAATGTTACTGCTATAGAATGATATGACAGTAGCAAAGGTAACCAATGCGGAGCATCAGGCGAGGCGATTGGCGTCGGTATATCGCAGCAGACACCATCACGGAACAGAGACAATGAAGAGCTCCTTCATTTTTTTGCAGCAGATACCGTCACGGGACAGAGACGATGAAGGGCTCCTTCATTGTCTCGCAGCAGACACACTCACGGGGCAGAGACGATGAAGGGTTTCTTTATTGTCTCGCAGCTGACTCCCCATGTACTATTGGAGTTTTTGATTAGGATACCTAGAGCGAACTTAAGATTCAATTCTAAAAATGATGACCGTTGGTACGTTCATGACATAGCCAGCTTTTCATATTCGCGTTTCTTTACAAATAATAGAGATGAAAGAGTGAAGGATGCACTGGAAGAAGCAAGTCTTCCCTAACATTAATAACACCAAACAACAGTGAAACACTCACACTCATGTCCCGCTTAACAACACTCCCTACCCTACATTCCCACTACCACAAACCTAGGAGTAACTTATGACACGGGGATAACATTCAAGCCTCACATAAACAACATTTGCGCTAAAGCCATACCAAGTATGAACGTGTCTTGGGTACTTACCACAACTACCTACGGTCACTCCAAGGAATCGATTACAACACTATAGAAACAATTTATTAGGCCCATCATCTCATATGAAACATAGCCTGGTCCTCTGACCGAGCACCCCCACACACAAACTCCCTACAAAGATTACAGGAGGCGGCCTTGCGCATCACAACGGGCTGTAAACAGACCACACCCATTTCCCACCTGCATGAGGAAACCAAGGTCCTCCCTCTCAAACATAATTTTGATATGAGAGGGATTCAATTTTCTAACTAGATTGTAGACCCGACACATCCACGTCACCACCAACTGAGCCCTCGTCAAACCAACAGACACCAACACAACACACCCTCTACATACTTCGGTTATCTCCGAATGACCATTCTCCGTCCTACAGACGCATCTATGCGCAAAGAGATACACACACATTTCACAGCTCTTACGCTAGCTGAACACAGAGTCAACGCGGTCTTGCAGGGTCACCCACCTGAGGTGGACGTGGAGGAGTTGAGGTTGTTCAGGGAAGACCGAGTTTACTTGTCACGGCTGAGGTGTGGGCATCAAAGGGTCCTCCAGTCATACCAGCATAGACTGGGGGAAGCCCCTTCCGACCTATGTTTGCGATGCACGATACGGTCGAGCACGTCACGACGTCGGGCCAAGCCGTAGCACTCGGCAGACTCGACCACAATATCACGTCAATACGTCATCTGAGGGAACGCCCGAGAAACAGCATCAACTTCCTCAGTGATGTAGGCTAAATACAAGAGCCTGCTACCGTAGCCCCTGCGTTAGAAGTTAGAATCCTGCTACCGTAGCCCCTGCGTGTCATAGGAGGCTACTATAAAGGGGAGTCCTGTAGCCGAAGCTCAGAACCGTGCTACCGCAACCTTTGCGTTTCCTAAGAAGCGACTAATAAGGGGCGGGCCGAGGGGGCTAGGAATCCCCTCCTCTGTAAAATTCTCTCTATAAGACGGCCAGACGAGCGGGGGGAGGAGAAGCACACGTCTCTCCAAACCCTATTGTTAGGGTCGCTGAATGTGCGTGGTTGTAGTACGAATGAAGCAAAGAGGCGAGAGATTGGTGAGATGTTTAGGAGGTAGCTAGAAGTTAGGTGTGTTGGCGCTGAGTGAGAACAAGTTGAAGGGTTAGGGCGAGCGTGAGTTTGGAGTGGTAAGTGGAAGAAAGTCAGGGGTGGATAAAGGTTGGGCACAATAAGGTGTGGTGTTGTTATTGGGTGATCGACTGGCTAGTGGCGTTACTGAGTAAAAAGAGGTGTCCTTAAGATTGATTTGAGCGAAAGTTAGGCGTAGAAGAATGGGCATTCGTGAGTGCGTACGGGCCTGGTAGCGAGAGGAGTGAGGAGGAGAGGGAGCAATTTGGACTGACCGAGCTAGTATATTGAGAGTTTTGGAAGTCAATTCAATGTTGTTGTACTGGGTGACCTTAATGCGAGAGTTGGAGATGCAGTAGTGGATAATGTGATCGGGAGGTATGGCGTTCCTGGCAGGAATTACTATGGAGAAAACCTTGTAGGTTTGTGCATGGTGCAGGAGCTGGTCGTCGGAAACAGCCTGTTCAAGAAGCGTGATATCGACAAATACACATGGATATTTGTCGCGTGATATCGACAAATACACATGGGTAAGGAAGGCCCATGATGGATTTTGTGCTGATTTCGAGGAGAGTGGTGGGGAGGCTGTTGGATGCGCGGGTGTTGAGAGGGGATGGTGGAGGAGTGCCTGACCATCTGCTGGTGGAAGGAAAATTAAGAGTGGAGCATAGGTAGAAGGGAAACAAAAGAGTGGGAGGAGGATGAAAGGTAGTGTAAGTGAGTGAGCTAAATGTGAAAAGCAGAGCCGAGGTGTTCCAGCGAGTGTTCAGAAAGGAATATGACAACGTGAGAGAGCAGGACCTGCAAGATGTGGAGGATGAATGTGAGACGGTCAGAGATGTCTTGTTGAGATATTCGCGAAATGTGTGTGGTGTGCGCCGTGTTTGCGAGCGCAGATGGAAGGACTGAGATTGGTGAAACGAGGAGGCCAAACTGGCGGTGGCGCAGATAATAAGAACTTTTGAGGAGTTGTTGCAAGCGAGGTCGGTGGTGGCATGTGACAACTATAAGGAGAAGAATAAGGAGGTAAAACGAATGGTGAGGAGAGCCAAAAGGAACGCTGATGCCAGGTGGGGCTGACGGTTGTTCCAGAATTTTGAGAACAAAAAGATGTTCGAGAAAGAGGTTAAGAGGGTTAGAAAAGGAGAGACCGGAAAGGAGGAGGCGGTGAAAGATGAAAACGGCCAGTTGTCGACGGAAAGTGGTGATGTACGGAAAAGGTGGGCCAAGTATTTTGATGAATTGTTGAATGTCGAGGATGACAGAAAGGCTGACATGGTTGCAGTGGGTGGATGTGCGCATATGCCGGTTTTTGGAGAGACTTATTGTGGACATTACTAGGGAAGAGGTGCAGAAGGTGGTGGAGGTGATGAAAGCAGAAAACGTCCCTGGTTTGGATAGCGTTGCGACTGAGTGCCTGAAAAAGGGTGGAATAACGATTGTCGAATGATTGGTGAGGCAACTGAACATTAGTTTTGTGACGGGCGTGGTGCCGATCGAGTGGCGCAGTGCCTGCATTGTCCCGCTGTATAAGGTCAGAGAAGATGAAAATGAATGCTGCAACTCAAGAGGTATCAGTTTATTATGTGTGATTGGTAAGTTGTATAGGAAAGTGCTGATCAGAAGAATTAGAGAATGTTTGGATTGCACAATTGTGGAGGAACAGTGTGGCTTTAGGAGCGGTAGAGGGTGTGCCGATCAGATTTTTGCAGTGAGACAGGTCTGTGAGAGGTACCTTTTGAAGGGAAAGGATGTGTTCAGGGCTTTCATGGATATGGAAAAGGAATATAACAGGATTGACAGGGAAGCGCTGTGGAGGGCGTTGCGTTTGTATAGAGTGAGCGGAAATCTGTGGAAAGCGGTGCAGCGAGTTTCTATGTTGGCAGCCGAGCATGTGTCAGAGTGGGAAGCGAGGTGAGTGACTGGTTCACAATGAAAGTGGGTCTGAGACAAGGCTGCGTGATGTCTCCCTTGCTGTTCAATCTCTACATGGATGGAGTGGTCAGGTTAAAGCGAGTGTGGGAGTTGGCAGGTGAGCAAGTTGCTATTTGCGGGTGATACGGCGCTGGTGGCGGATTCAGAGGAGAAGTTGTGTAGGCTAGTGTCTGAGTTTGGTAGAGTGTGTGAGAAGAGGACGCTTCTAGTGAATGTGAGTAAAAGTCAAGTAATGAGATGCTTGAGGACTGTTGTTGCAAGCAGAATTAGTGTCCTCCTAAATGGAGAGTTGTTGGAAGAAGGTGTGTTTTAAATATCTGGGCTCCCATGTGGAGAAGACTGAACTAGTGAAAACTGAGGTGAGGTCGCGAGTGAAAGAGGGGTGTAAGTGTGGGGTGCACTCAAGAGTGAAATGAGCTACAGGACGTTGGGGATGGAAGCAAAGGAAGGGTTGTAAGAGAGTATCGTTGTCCCAACTGTGCGAAACAGAGCTGAGACTTAGGGGGTGAGAGCAGAGGAGAAAAGAAGGCTGAACGTTTTCGAGATGAAATGTTCAAGGAGCATGGCTGGAGTGTCGCTGAGAGACAGGTTCACTAACGACGTGGTTCGAATCGAAACGGGGATGGTGAAGAAGTTGGAGGAGAGTGGATTTGTGTGTTCTGAGATGGTTCGGGCACATGGTGAGGATGGATGAAGGGAGACTGGTAAAAATTGTAATGAAGGCGGAGGCGAGTGGCCGTAGGCCTAGAGGTAGACCGAAGTTTGGGTGGATGGATGGTATGAAGCAGGCGTTAGGAAGGAGCGACTCGAATGTGGAGGTAGTGAGAGAGAGAGAGTGCTTTCCCGACCTTGGCTTTTCATTGAGAAACGGGATGACTGTGGGTGGAGGGGGGAGATCATCGTGATGCGGTGGGGGTAAACCCGTCACTCTGTCGGGCCCTGCTGCTGACACGGACCGCACTCGTGACCCCGAGTGTGTGTTGTAAGGTTTCCGGCCGGACCCATTAGTGCAAAAGGGCTAAGTTGTGTGAGTGCGTGTGATACGCCTTGCCGTCGGCTACCCCCCCCCCCACTCTGGGAGATTAGGCCTAAAGACTATGTGTACCTGCTGAAACACCGCTAACATTCACATGTCGGTGGGTTTCCAGGCTTCGGGCTTTTTTCTACCACTGCATCTCCAACTCTCGCATTTAGGTCCTACAGTACCTACCGCAAAGTTGTATTGACCTCAAAAACTCCCACCATACTCACACCGACGAATACAAAAATGTTCCCTCTCCTCCTCACGCCTCTCGTTTCCTGTTTCGTTAACAGCCCTATTTGCCATCTTTCATACCTAACTAAACCTTCCCCCACATTAATCTAGAGGACACTTCCTTTCACTCGTAACACTCAGCCAACCACAATTATTCAAAAACAACACTACACCTTCTCGAGTTCAACCATCCTCCAAGCCCGACTTCCTTCCGCTCAGCAAATCAAACTCATACTCAACCCTACATTTTAACTTTGTCTCACTCAAAGCTGACAAGACCAACTTCCTCCTGAAAAACATCTCACTAATTTCTCTAATTTTGTATCATCAGTACTACAACCACGCAAATTTTACCACCCGAACGATTGGGTTCATAGAGGCGTGGGCTTCTCTTACCTCCTATCTTAATGGGAGAAAAATACAGAAGAGGGGATTCCCAGCATCCTCGCTCTGCCACTACAAAGCGCAAGGGCACGCTTGCAGGTATCGTTACGTACTGCCACAGGGAAAAATGTTGCAAAACTCTACAGTTTCCAAAAACCTTTTCTCTAAGGGACTACCGCTCATGGAGAAGTCCAGGTATTTACTCTTGCACGGCCTCTAGCCGTATGATAAATGTAAAGCAGCAACTAGTTTTGGCAGAAACAGAAAATAATTTCAATGTGTCCTCTGAGACGCCAACAAACGGTTTTGAAACGAGGTTTTGTTGCTTAGCTGCGGTTATCAACTGAGACGGTGGAAACCGCAGTCATTGCACAGCCCGAAACCCCCGATACCCACCGACACGTGCATGTTGAGACTCGAAGGGAGGGAGGGAGGGAGGAAATGCCGCTCACGGGCGAGGTGGAGAGTATTATTCACGATACCGGAATTGATTTAGCGGGTTGGGTGGCAGTTAATACATTGCCACACGTGTGGAGCAATTCTGTTGTGGTCAGCAGAGCAATATTTCTGAAAGTGAGTTTAGGTCTTCCAACCACACTACATTGAACCACAGCGTTGGGATCACCTCATGTGAGATAAGGATGTCAACACTGCAGAGGCGACGCCATCTCCAACGGCAATGCTACGGGGGCTCAGACACAGGTAGACCTCTCATTGGAAGAAGCCTGTCTGACTAATGTTGGTTCCTCATGGGAGGTCAGTGATACGAGGGTCACAAGCACTTACCGCATTGCTGCCCTGACTGCCGCCAGGAGTGTAGCTCACTTAGCAGGCTAAGTAAACCATGCCTTTAATTTTTAAAGATAGATATCAAGTTAGCAACTGGGGGATTGATTATTATGTCATGATAACAGTACTACAGATACAGATACAGACACTAGGCCGCATCCCCCAGAAAGGGGGTGGCCGACGGCAAGGCGCACCTCACACCCTCACACGCTCACAGTCACACAACTTAGCTCTTTTGTGCTAAAGGGTCCGGCCGGTAGCCCCTCAACTTACACTCTTGGTCCCGAATGTACCGAGGAACCGTCGTCAGCAGCAGGGCCCACAGTTTTCACTGGTTTACCCCCGCCGCGTCATAATGCCCCCCCCCCACCCACGACCATTCCGACAGCGGGATACCAAGGGCGGGAAAGCACATCAGAGCAGCGTCAAAATCAACCATTCACAACCATTCTCCA
>SDVV010044368.1:0-10163 GCA_016164225.1 Gammarus roeselii
ATACATATACATACATATACATACATACACATACATACACATACATACACATACATACATACATACATATATACATACACATACATACATACATACATATACATATATATATATATATATATACACATACATATATATATACACATACATATATATACATATATACATACATACATACATACATACATACATACATACATATATACATATATATATATACATATATATATGTACACATACATATATATTTATATATATATATATATTTATATACATATATATATATACACATATACATATACATATATATACATATATATATATATTTATATTTATATTTATATATATACATATACATATACATATATATATATATAGCTATAATTAACAGAGAGCAACGACAACCTGCTCTAAAACCAGATTGACTCCCCCTTCCCCCATTTCTAATAATTTACATGAAACTTAGAAGTTGACTAGTGACAACAGAAAATACAAAAACAAAGACTGTCGCTCATCTCCAGTGGGAGGGCTCCTGCAAAAATGTTAATACACGTTCATATTAGTAAACACAGAAAATACATGTTCATATCAGTAAACATCAGTTAAATAAGGAAAACAATTCAAAATGTTTGTATCCAACATAACATTCTTTATGCTATTAACCAGTCCTGCAAATTTCATCATAAGACATTAATTCTTCTCTAGTTACTGATTACTCTTGCTTCAAACAGGTTACCACCCTGCAGCGCACAAACTATGATTATGATGAGTCTCCATTAGTAAATTAGGGTGACTCAAGGGTCCCAGAAAATTTTGTTCACGTAAAATCAAAGTTCTGCTAGCATTGATGCCATAGCTGAGTTTCTAACCGATTGTAGCCAAATTTTGAAGCAATACTATAAATTTGTCCTCATTTGCTACCTAATGGAATGTGTGGATGAGAAAAATATGTATCTTCATATTCATAAACAAATATACAAATGCCGGGAGTCACCACAGGAAATAATGCTGTGAGTGTGTTGTCAATCATAAAATATTTCATTTTTCTTGTTCAAAAGCAGCTACATCAACGTTTTTTTTGCATATACTGCATTGTTTGAAGAATATGTTCAGGCCAATTGCTAACTTATCAAATTTGGCATTGCAGAGGCTTATTGTGTGACGATATGATGTTCCTAGTACAGCAGAGTGTCAAGTTGCAGCCCAAGTGGGAACTTACTATTGCCCCCTTGGTGTACACTTCTTTTTTTACTGTCTGTATGTAAGTTATCAATCCTATAGCTAAGAATATATGTATATATAAATATTTATAAATATATATGCCTTACATAGCATGCCTTTGAATTTATGTTGACGCAATTCTTTTGTATTTTCAAAACGTTTGTTGTTCAGATAGAGACACTAGGCCAACGTCTACTTGCCTCCAGCTTCACCACCCTGTTAATCAATCTGTTTTTTTTTCCTCACCATGTGCGCAAACCAGCTCGGAACACGCAAACTTACTCTGCCAAACTTCTTTGCTATCCCCGACCTATTTCAAACCACCTTGCTATTGACCCTGTCACTTGGCATCACTCCATGCTCCTTAAACATTTCATCTAGAAAACGTTCATGTTTCTCTCTCCGGCTCTCATCCCATCCAAAGTTTCAGCTCTATAGAGCACAGTTGGGACAACTACACCCTCATACAACCTTTTTGCTTCTGCGTCCAACATCCAACAGCCCATTACACTCTCCAGTGCACACAAAACTTCACACCCTTCCTTCACTCACAACTTCATCTCAGTTTCCTCTAGTTCAGTCTTCTCCACATTGTAACCCAGATACTCCAAGCTTCCTCCTCTCTCTTTCTATCCAACTATCACTTGCAGCATCTTCCCTGAATCTGCCAGCAGTGCTGTATCATCTGCAAACAAAAACTGGCCCAACTGCCAACTTCACCCATTTTCTTTCAACAGCTGCAAGACAACCCATTACACTTGCGTTCAAATCCCTGACCACTCCACCCATGTAGAGATTGAACTGTCAGAAAGACATAATGCAGCCTTGTCTAAGACCCACTTTCACTGTGAACCACTCACTCACCTCCAACACATGCTCTGCTGCCAATTTAAAACTAGACCGTTTTCAACAGATTTCCGTACCAGGAAACACCCAACCTAGAGATAACAGGAATACAGAAAACATTTTTCTGGAAGAATGCTTGAAAGAGTCTACAACAACGATCTGAGCACCATGAACAAAAGCAAAAGGAAACTGGCAGTGGAACACATCAGTGAACATAGGAAAAAATGCAGTAAGGGATTGCAAACAAGTGTGATACAGCTATTGGAACATATACAGTGAGAGATTACAACAAAGTGTGATACGACCAATAATATAAACCAACCCCATGCAGGAAATACAAAGTAAAGGTCAGTCACCCTCCTATAACAGCTACCATATAGCTAGTCCATATCAAGAAGTCCATCAACATTTCTGGTCTATTCTCACTGAATAGATTCAAACAGCCTGCAGTTGCCACAATATTCACTGTTCCAAACACAGAATACATAGCTACTTACTCAGTAAGTGAACAAATATATGCAACATGTATAAGGACAGCATAATCTACTGCACTTACAGACAGTTAATTACAAATAACAGTTTGCCACCACACAAATCCGATGGTGGAATCCGAGACTAGTATCATCACACAAAATCTCAAGGGTGGTTACAATGCAATAGAGCATCCGTGCCAGACAACATTGCAGATACAATATTGAAACAATGCAAGCAGATGCTGTCAAGACACACTACTAATGTTGTGGCAGACATTCCACAAACCATAAAACAAGTTGTAATCTTCCCTCTTGCAAAAGGAGGTTGCTTCACATGTCATCAAATTACCGACAAATTTCTTTGTCATCACGTGTAGTAAAAATATTTAAAAGTGATGAAAGGATGGCAAATAAATTTCCTTTAAAAAAATAAATGGTTCCACTTCAAGCAATATTGTTTCAAGGATCACATTGACCTGACTACTGGAGCACTATGATGAAATAATCAATGCATTATGTAATGGATCAAACCTGGATTTGATTTATCTCAATTTTGCCAAGGCATTTGACAAAGTAGATCACAGCATACATACTGTTATCTAAATTGCATAAAGCTGGTATTCAAAGAAATGTTTATGAATGGATAAAAACTTATCAAAAGTAGAACTAAATGTGTGGTAGTAAATGGTGAACTTCTGCACCAGTGGAAGTCCTCAGTGGGGTCCCACAAGGCACTGTGCTTGGCCCTCTCCTTTACTTAGTAATGGTAAATGATCTAAACACAAGCTGTCCACATTCATCTGTCTTCTGCTTAGCAGATGATGCCAGAGAACTAGGCATAGTGAAGGCTGCAACAGATGTAGAAAATGTTCAACTGATTTGAAAGAAATCTTCAAGTGGGCTGGCAAAAAAATTGTGCAATTCAATCAATCCAAATTTGTATCACTATGATATGGAAAAAATTCTGACCTAAAAACAGTCACATCACTAGCTACAATGCTGCCATTGAAGAAAAAGAAAGCTTGTGTAACTTAGGCATTATAATGCAGAAATGATACTTTATTCAATGAACAAATTGTAAAGGTTGAGGCTAGTGGCAAAAGACTGTTCTTGGACCATGAGAACTTTTTTGTCAAGACATAAAAGGACAATGCTGACTTTGGAAACAACTAATCCAAGCAGTTATGGATTATTGCTCTCCCCTCTGGATACCACATAAAGAGATTGATCTGGAAAGACAAACACTGTTCAAAGAAGCTTCACCTCAAAAATCACAAATGTAAAGATAATTGATTATTCAAACAGATTGAATACCTTGAGGCTATACTCAATCCAAAGATGTTTTGAAAGATAGATCACAAATGTTTGGGAAATTCTGGAGGGCTACACGGTCATTGAAACGGAAAATTTTCAACAGAAGTGACCAAGAAAAATTAGGCAAGGATTAGCAGAATGTCCTATTTCAGAGTGACAGCAGACAGGGGGTGATAAGATACAAACAATTGCTTCCAACAGTTTCACTTGTCAGGAGCCTGGGCTATTCAATCGAATGCTGCTGGAAATATGTGAAATAGAACATGAGCTGCAATCGTCAGCCACAGCAAACATTTTGAGGTAAAACAACCAATTGGACAACTACCTCAGCTGTGTTACTGATAAGCACCTAATGAATGGATAGCCTCACTGGCTAATGTGGCAGCAACATGCAAATACTGATGTCACTACAGGAATCAAGAATGTCCCTGCAGCTATGGGTCAGGAGGCTGCAATGCTGCTCAAGGCAAAGACCCTACAAGTATCAAAGAAAGTACCTTGTAGTAAGTACTGGTTAACTGCTATCAGATCATTGAAACCAAATAAACTTCTCTTATAAAAGTGCAGTGCAAATGCTTTCTGGATTTAATCTAAAATCCCTGGACCTTGCAAGAGTCAACTATCCAACCTATTTCTGGGTGACAAAATCTTTAATTGCAGGCTTGGTCTCCCAATGTGATTATCTAAAGGCAAACGTGTAGTTGTTCTAAAATGTCTTGGACTTTCATGAAAGGCAACTCAAGGTAAAGAACAGCAGCAGTCCATGGACAGAGCCTTGAGAAATACCACTCGTCACAACTTGGCTGCTCAACCAGCCATTGAACATTGCTCATCAGATAGAATGCACAGATCCAGGCAAGCAAAAAACTACCAACACCCAAAGCTTCCAGCTCAAGCAGAACAGCACAGCTCACATCGATTGCTTTTTTTAAAGGTCAAGCTTTACGACATCCATAATATATTGACATCCATAGTATATCAATCATCTCTTGGCATTGACATAGGTCAACAGCAACTGGTCCTCAGAGTTACAGGATCAAAAAACTTCCCAATGAGATAACAAAATATTGTTGTTCCCAAGATACCTGGTCAACTGGGATTCATTCTTTTCTAGTAGTAGTGAGCTGATGTTAAGCTTACAGGCCTGTAGTTCACAGAATCTGTGAGACTAAGCCACAACTATTGGAACTAGCAATTTTCTACAGATTTCAGAGACAGTTCCTATCAATACTTTTTTGATAAAGTAAATGAAGAGGGAGAATGAGATCAGCAGATGCAGGTGAAAGCCATCTGGACCCATACTGGAACTGGGATCAAGAAAAAAATATGCTGGACCACTGTACAAAGATCCACATCTGACAAACTTCGCACAAATGACTGGGAAGGAGCTGGGTGTACAGGAGCAGCACTAACAAAAACTTCTGAAAAGGAGGCACTAAAGACTTCACACACCTGTCAGGACCCTACATTATAGGTTTATAGGACCGTCAATTGGGCAACCTATCTTTTTGCTCCAGAATCATATGAAACAGCTTGCAGTTATCAGGCCTGTTAAGTAAATTGGACTTAGTCAATGGAAAAGTTCTGTAGCTCTTATTCAGCTTAAAATGTGTCTAGCCCTACATGAGCAATGACTAAATCAAGACCCTCTGTTTCCCAGAGCAGTTAGTGTGCATGCACTGCCTCCAAACTATCAGACAAGAGCAGTAGGTGCAGCCACAGCCCATGGGAGGCTAGAACAAACAGACATGCAAGCCACAAGGTATGAACTTCATCAGTGAGGGACATCAAAACCAACTGCACAACAGAACTGACAGCCGGAACCAATTTTTTTGGGGCAGTCAAGAATTCTTAGTTGAATTTAGCCCCCCATCAACTTGAGACAAATTTTCCACATTTTGAAGTATTTGCCATGCACCAGAGATGTTCCGCCCTTTCAACCCCTCCCCAGAGAAGGTGACAGCAGGTAAATGCTGGCAGCATGGCAGCAGTGGCAACACAAACTAATTACCTCTGCAGCACCCTGTTGGTTCCTGCAGACCAGCAAGGCAACTCAGAGGGAGCCAGAGAGGCATGTACAACCAACCATGCATGCCAGTATTACCAGAATATTAACAGCCAATAAAACACATTACAGAAACTAGAATTAGTTGGCCTTTGGTGCTTAAATAAAAAAGTTCTATGCAAGACAATTGATAAAAATGAGAAACAGCTTGTTCCGACAGGAAAATACACACCACGCATCAAACCCACACAACAAAAAAAAAACAGAAGCCACCCCCAAGATCTAACCGGGTCAAACAAGAAATTCACAGGTCAAGAAATTTGAAGGTAAAATAATCACGCTAACTGGGCTATAGGAATTCAAACAAAGCCCCGCCTAATCAACCAGAAACCGTTTGAAAGTTATCAAGCTATCAGAGTCAACAACAAAAGCAGGCAGAGTGTTCTACTGCTGGATACATCTGGCTCCACACATCCTCTTCTTTATGTCTGTCGCACAAGCTGACATCAAGAGTTTGTAGGTCTGACCATGCATTCAGAATCAGGAGCCAACTGGAAAATGCCTTCAAAATCAATTTTTTCATTTTATTAAATAATCTTCCAATATGTTAGGAGATTGGATGCGAAAGTCTTACTCTTTATTGGGAATAGGCCCAAACCAAAATATACAAAGATTCCTCAATCTAGGAGCTCAATCAAGATCAGCCAATTCAGGCAAGATTCCTCAACCTAGCAGCTCAAACAAGATCAGCCAATTCAGGCAAGATTCCTCAACCTAGCAGCTCAATCAAGATAAGCCAATCCATAAACATTTTCAGTCTATTGCCTTTGCACTGAATGCAAAAGTCAAGTTGCCAGTCTAGTGCATGTTCCCCACACAAAAACAGTAGTCCACAAGGAGCCTGATATAACAAAATGCAAGATAAAAAATCGGGGCTACATCACACTGTGGATCTCAACACTAATTATATGACAGCCCAGAGGCCTTTACCACAACCTCCCAACATGTTGGTGGAACCTGAACTTGTCATCGACAGTAACCCTCACCCTGGTGAAACTGACAAACTTCAAAACTTCAACTCGTATAGTAAAAAAAAGAAAGTATTTTGTTCAACTTGTTGAAACCCTGAGAAAATTTTATTACACCCCTTACCTGTCTCTAGTTTCAATTCCACGAGGCTACCACAGAGTTGACAACATCCAGGCCTCTCTTGAGGAGCAGATACACCAGGAAGAGCAGAAACTCAATCCCTTCTACATGAGAAGTACAACTTATAGTCATCAACAAACACCTAGAAAAAGTACAGTCAGTAACAACGCTGACAAACTAAAAACAGGACTGAACTCCAGACAGAACCTTGAGGAACTTTACTCAGAACCCTCCTTGACCCACCACAAACCCCAAGAATGAACAAATCCAACTCTGCAACCAATCATCAACACCAAATACCAAATCTTCAAAAGTGGAACAGATAGACAAACAACCTCAAATGAGCAGCACAACATCAACCACAAACCCCAGATCAACTTGGTCAATATCAGTGCAGGCCAGTATCAGCCGATCATTGGTCAACCCAAACTTTCTGAGACCAAACTGACATGTGGAAAGGATCCCATTGACCTCCAAATAATATACAAGGAGAGAAACTAGAATCCTTTCCATACTCCTCAACAGACAGATGATACACTTCAAGGGTAATAGTTCAGCAGACTGTATCTAAATTCAGTCTTGAATAATAGGATAAACTTGACATGAGACACCATCTAACAAAACTTGGACAGAGATAGTTCAGCAGACAAAGCTAGATCCATTCTTAAAAATTAGGCTAACAAGAGACCCCATCCATAGCTCAGGGAAGGCACTAACGTGCAAGGACTTCTCAAATATCAGAAACAGAGGCTATGAGACACCTGGCCAACACAATCCTCCCAGATGCGAGAACAAGATCCAGTAGCTATATTGCAAGTTCAAAAGATGAGAAGCCATCTAAAATTTGCAGGTAAATTGGTTGAATGTAGCCATCACAAAGGCCAGAGGAACTTGTAGATTGTTCATAAATTCAAATCACCTATGAATGAAAGTTAAGGGGTTATTCCAAGTCAATGGTCACCCTTTAGTATAAACATCCATTTATTATATTAGCTACAGAATGATGAAATTCACTTAGGACTAACATTTATTTTTTGGTAATCTACTTTAATAGCATATTGTGTAAACAATAACATTCAGGTATATTTCAATGAAAAACATAACTTATCAATATCACAATAAAGTGGGTATTCCCCCTGACTGCTTTTAAGCCTGGGGCAACATCCTGCAGTTGTGATTTTCATGCGTTTTCAAAAATATTTGCTCATTTCAAAAATTATTGAGAATTTTTTGTGGCATCACAAGCAAATTGAATGACAATCAATTGAAAACCATAGCCACAGCATCAACAGTTTGAGGAACTCTGATTTTTGCAAATCAAAATTTTCAGGGGCCCTAAAAAACCTACATTTACTTTGGTGACATTTCCTATATTGCAGGCAAGTATCAAATCTCTACTAGTGATAATTTATTAGAAAAACTGGCTGTTCAAAGTACCCAAGTTAGAATTTGACTAAACAGAACATTTTAGCATCAAAAGGAGGTAGCGTCAACCGGGGTGATTGCCGGCGGTCCGCAACCCGGGATGACTCCACGAATCCCCCTTTTGGGCACCAAGACATCAGAAATGACAATCTAACTACGGTACTTGAATGAGCAAGGTTTTGTTAGTAAGTACCGGGTACTTCAAGAAATTTGATACACGACAAGAATTAATGCAAAATCACCCAAGTGAAGGTGAGTTTTTCAGGTCCCTGGTAACTTAGGTTTGGAAAAATCTATGTTTCGCAAACTTTGATGCTGTGACTAGAGTTTCCTGTGGATTAGAGCCAAATTTGGTGGTGATACTTGAAATATGTTCTAATTTGTTCATAAGGTTATTTAGGAAAAGATTTAAACTTATGTAGATATAGCGTTGACGGGGGTGACTCCCCACATTTTGCGCATACTCTAAAATAACTCAAAAAGTATGCGGCGGAGAAACTTCGCATTCACTGTGTGTATAGCTACTATTATGATCATGGAGCACCATAAGTTACAACATTCTAGCAATAACCAAAAAAAAGTTTTTTACAAAAAACAGTGCGGCGAGTTACGGCCCCTAATCGGGGGTGACTCCCGGCACCAAACGGAGTGACTCCCCGCACCCCCCATCCATCAATAATTGAAACGCAAATTAAAAGTTTAAGAGTACCAATAGATAGAGCATGCTTTATTAGTATATATCAGTTGCTTACGTCTGAGAGGTCTTTTATAAGCTCGTCTTTGCTGCCCTCACGCTCGACTATCAAAGGAATTATTTTTTTGATTTCACAGCATTGAATAAAGTTTCTCTTCAATAATTCCAGTCTAACTTTACTGGAAGTCGATTCTCCACATCCTGAACTAATTATGACCCTAAAGTATTGGTAAATTAGGGAATATTACGAAAGAACCATCTTTTTTATAATATGATAAAGCGGGTAAAGAAATTACGCCTTCTAATCAAAAGCAAACTAATTGCATTAACATGAATACAAGTCATGCTAGGTAAGATATTGTTATCTAGATATGAAAATATGATATAAAAGATTATTCTTGGGCATTAAACATAAGTCAACACTTAGGCCTAGACTAGTCACCACAAGTTAGAAACATTGGGTCATTATAAAAATAGGTAAGCATTTTGAAAATTAGCTGTGGTGTCATTATTGTGGGTCATTTACATCCAGATGTCATTATATGTGCGTAAAATTGCATTTAATTACTTTTCATTGAAGAAAAACAAAGATATTCAATAACAAATTAGGTGTGGGTAGTCACCCCCAATTTTTTTCACCTGGGGTGACTCCCCGCAGTTGTATATTTGTATATATCTACAAAAGTTCAAATTTCTTCCCAAAATCCTTCATACGCAACACACTACAACATATTCAGAGTATCACCACCAAATTTGTCCCTAATCCAATGGAAAATCTAGCCACAGCATCAAAAGTTTGTGAAACATCAATTTTTCCAAACCAAAATTATCGGGGACCTGAAAAACACATCTTCACTTTGGCCATCTTTCATAAATTCTGTGCGCGCATCGAATTTCTACAAGTAGCTGATACTTACTAACAAAGACGGTGAAAGACCTGCTCTTTCAAGTCCTGTAGTCAAATATTGTGATTTCCAACGTTTTGGCACCCAAAAGGGGGATGCGGGGAGTCACCCAGGGTTCTAGACTGCAGGGA
>SDVV010044369.1:0-10163 GCA_016164225.1 Gammarus roeselii
GGCGTTGGGAAGAAGAGACATGAATGTGGAGGTGGCGAGAGAGCGTGCAATGAACAGGCGTGAGTGGAGAATGGTTGTGAATGGTTGATTTTGACGCGTGCTCTGATGTGCTTTCCCGCCCTTGGCATCCCGCTGTCGGAATGGTCGTGGGTGGGGGGGGCCCGGCCATTATGACGCGGCGGGGGTAAACCAGTGAAAACTGTGGGCCCTGCTGCTGACGACGGTTCCTCGGTACATTCGGGACCCAGAGTGTAAGTTGAGGGGCTACCGGCCGGACCCTTTAGCACAAAAGGGCTAAGTTGTGTGAATGTGAGCGTGTGAGGGTGTTAGGTGCGCCTTGCCGTCGGCCACCCCCCTCTCTGGGGGATGCGGCCTAGTGTCTGTATCTGTATCTGTAAACTTGAGGGCCCAAATAATTGAACAACCAAAGAGTAGTTACGTAATCAATTCATATTGCCCTCCAGTGAGGGTGGGTGAATCGTCCGGTAGGCAATACATCCTAAATATACTAGTATCAACAATGTGTACAATAGCTTGCTCCTATGGTAAGAGAGTAGTACTGCGAGGAGGATAAAGGAAATACATATTTCGTAATCCGTAACCTGAAAGCTTAGCGTGGAGTGTCGCCGCACGCGTCGGTAAGATTGGTATGTACGTACTCTATGATACGTGGAGGAGTTTCTGGACTATCTATCTGGTTTCCAAGGAGACGCAGGGTTGGTTAGGCCTGTCTACTGGAAAGAGGTATTTGTGCACAAATACGTGGAGCGACCTCCAAAACGCCTTGGATATGTATTGTAGCGGGACTCAACGCGTCCAAGCGAGAGACGAGGCATACTTGCGGACATCGTGAGGTTTAGTGAAGGCATGCGGCGTGGCCTCATTGATAAGCAAGCAGATGTAATGCCCCACCGATGACGCCTTGAGGGGGTTGCCGGAAGTAGAATGGATGAACAAAAAATCATGGTTCGATGGACATCGTGCTATGTAGGCTTTGAGTGCGGTCATAGGGCACAAGCCGTGTGCCCGGCCATCCGGCAGCAGTGAGGCGATAGAGATGAGCGGTGGCGTGTGGGTGAGGGTCTGGTTTTTGTACAGGAACTTGTCAGCGGTCAGTATGAGCGCGCATAGAGGGATCGTGGAGAAATAGTCCCGTGCGTGACATGGCTGCAATTTCCGAGATCCTGTTGCCTGCTGCGAGCGCAACGAGAAAGTCTTCTGAAAGAGCGCCAGAACTGACGTCGTCTGAGTATCGAAGCGAGGAGAGGCGAGCATGTCAAGCACCGGCTCGATCTTCCACTGCAGCACGAAACGTCGTTGCGGTGGGTTCTCGTGAAACTGGGCCCTAGCCAGTTCCTTTAAGATCGCCGCGTGGGTAGTGACACCAAAGCAATGGAGGTGAGGCCAGTGGAGCACATTTCTGTAAACCAAAACCGTACGAGGATTAAGCCGCTTCTGCTTGCCGGCGTAGTGCAGGAACTCCAAGAGGGTAGCCTGGATGCTGGACTGCGCCTCCGTGGCGCGTAGCCACTCTTGAAATCGAGTCTAGACGCTTTGGTATTGGCGTTGTGTGGACTATCGAATTTGATCGTGAGGATCAATTTCAAAAATTGAATGCGATAACGTGAGAAGGGTCGTGATGTTAGGGGCATTTCCCTGCCTTCGATGCGCTGGGATACGTCGAGGGCGAGCGAGATTTCGCTGGAGGACGCGACGACAGTGGGCCACCACAGTGCGTTGGGATGGTCGGAAACCACGAGGACGCCGCTGTAGCGGTACGCCTCGAGCTTGTGGAGTACTTGGAGGATCAGATTGTATGGAAGGAACATGTATATTCCCCTCCACTGATTCCAGTCGCATTGGAGAGAATCCACTTAAGCCGTTCGCGGGTGAGGAAACGGAGCTCCAAATAGTGGGAGCTTGTGGTTCCCCGGATGCGCAAAAAGGTCGATTTGCATGGTCCCGCGCAGGGTGGAGAGGCGGGAGAAGCATTGAGGCGTCAGCGACCACTCCGTTTCTACCGGTAGGAGACGTAAGAGCTGATCGGCCCAAGCGTTCTGCGAGCCGGGAAGGTAGGCCGCGAGGAGAGAGATGGCGGCGCTGGAGGATCTGTGCTCCGAACTTCTGCAACGCCGGGGCCTTGCTGGAGCCCAAGTGGATACCGGGATGTATTTGTGAGGTTTGGAGAGGTCGATCACCAGGCAATCTTCTCTCGAGGCCTTGGGGACCGCAAAGATACGAGGTACGAAAGCCGGTTGTCTGGGCACAGCCTTGACGATGCCTTTGTGCAGAAAATATGATACGAGGGGTACCAGAACGTCCTCGCGTTGTCGGTGAGACAGTGTAATCGAGTGGAGGAGGTCATGGCGTCCATTTCCAGGAGAGGCCGGTGGAAAAAATGAGTTTGACCAAAAGTGTGGCCTTGGTCCAGTGCGCGAGGCGGTTCCTGAGGGTCGCCGGCAGAACGTCAGAATTCGCAGAAGGGGGGGGCGGTGCCGTTATTTATGGGCACCCCGACCTCCCTTTCGTGGAATATACTGAGTGTGTCCCCGAAGCCCCCAGGAGAGGACCTCAGTCCTGCTGCGGAAGGTTTCCAGCGCCTATGTAGTCTGTAAGATCGCCTCGTTGGTGAGTAGTTGAGGTTCAAATACTGACCCTGCTAGGAGGGCTGTCCGGACGGATTCCGGAACCAGCTTGCCCAGCGCCTGAAGCCGAATCTGGTATCTCCACTGGGTTGCATCGAGCAGGATCCCGATAATTGTTTGTGAACGGAGCCTGTGGTGAGCCCCGACAGACAACGCAGTGACTGCTGAGTAACTGGCGTGTCATCGGTAATGACGGGAGTCCGGATGCGCTCAAGAATCCCCGTCAGTGATGCGCCAAGGATGTAGCCTCGCATGTTTTGAGCAGCCCGAGTGCGGAGTCGTAAATCCTTGGTTCGTGCTTCTGTGGCGATGTGGTGGACCGAGGAAGTGATCTTGTCCTTTGTAGCTTCGAAGTGAGCCTTTGGGGAGAGGGTTATGGCATTCGCGAATTCCATCATGGACCTGACTACGGGGCAGTGTGTTGTGAGCGCAAAGTGCATGTTTGACCAGCCGTCGAGGTTCCTCGGTGCCGAACCGGTGGGTAGGGTGGTGTTGATTTGGGCGAGGAGTTCGGGTTGTGCATTTGGGATACATTCCAGAACAAAGAAACCGTCCTCTCTGATGGTCCCCTGATGGGAGGGTAACTCGGCTGCAAAGACACTCTTGAAAAGTTGGAGAGAGAGCTTCTTCGTACCCGTTGACGGCAGAAAAGGAGTGGAGTAGCCGAACCGCGGCGCTGGTGAAGTCCACAGGGGAGAAAATGAAGGTAGGGCCTCTCTCATGAATCTTGATGAAATTGTTAGGCGGCTCTGTGGTGAAGACCACATAGTCGCAGCTTACCAAACCCTTTGCATACGTCGCGCTGAGGGGAGGTACATACCACCTCTCCTCCGGGAAGGGGGAGGAGCGGGCTTTCGTCATCCGGGAGCTCCCTTGGAGCGCTCATGGGTACCGTCGGAAACGGGGGGGTTGTTAAGGTGCTGGAAAGGTCTGGTGCCGTGAACGCAGTCTGCCCGCCTCCGATAAGGGTGTGCGCGGTGAGTCGGGGCGAGGCGAGAGTTGGCGAGAGGATGGGGAATATGGCGAAGGAGGGGGGGGTTCTTCCCCGAGATGTGCCCTCTCCTCCCCCTTGAGGTGTGAAAGTCTGCCCCTACGTCCTCCACCTCCTCGCCTTGACTGTGACAGGGTTCCTCTTCGTACCACTCGTTGTCGTTCCCTCCTTGATCCCGTCTTTTCAGATCGTGGAACCTGTGTAGCTTCGTCTCATGTACCGATATCTGTTCAGGAAAGCCTCGGAGGCCGCACTGCCTGGGGCCGCTTTCATGGCCGATAAGCAAAGGTCGCACTCTGCTGGCCAACACACGTGTCCCGCGAAGCAGCGGAGTGTTTCAGGCAAGTGGTATGTTGGTCATCTTTAGGCAGAGGATGGGCACATTAGGAGCAGGTGAACCTGGAACTCGATGGGTCTTTGGGCGGGAACTGTCCTGTAGCTCGCTTGCCCGACGTGGAGAACATTTTCGGCATCGTATCTGACACCCATAGAGAAAGAAATATAAGTGGGATGTAACAATCATACGAGAGTATGGTCGTGAGACTAGTGCAGAAGGAATGTTCTATCAAACCAAAAATGTATGTGTAGCTACCAATAATGTCCGGTGACAGCAAACTTTTGTGTCAACAAATTGTATGGGTCAATAAAATTGTTGTGTGTTGACAAATTTTGTTGTCAACAAATTTATGTGTTGACAAATTAATGCGCCACAAAATTTGTCAACAAATTTTTTTGTGTCAACAAAATTATTTGTGCTGCCAAATTTTGTGTTGACAAATCATGTTGAACAAATTATGTAGACAATTTTTTTTGTAGCTCAAAAGCATTTTTGGGTCTACAAAATTATATGTATCAACAAAAATTGTGTGTCGACAAATTGTGTGTCGACAAATTTTGTGTCGACAGAATTTGTGTTGATAAAAAAAAAATGTGTTGACAAATGATGTCGACAAATTATTGATTGTCAACAAAATTATTTGTGTCAATAAAATTTGTGTGGCGACAAAATTTGTGTGCCGACAAAATTTGTGCCGAAAAAATTTGTGTGCCAACAAAATTTTTATGGCATCAAATTTTGTGTGGCGAGAAAATTTGTGTCGACAAAATTTTTGCGGTGACAAAATTCATGTGTCAACAAATTTTGTGTCGACAAAATTTATGTGTCGAACATTTTTGCGTGTCAATAAAATTGATGTCGACAAATTTATGTGTCGACAAATTTATGTGTTGACAAATTTATGTGTTGACAAATTGATGTGTTGACAAATTTATGTGTTGACAAATTTATGTGTTGACAAATTTATGTGTCCACAAAATTCATGTATCAACAAATTTTGTCGACAGAATTCATGTGTCGACAAAATTCATGTGTAGACAAATTTTATGTCAACAAAATTTGTGTGTCGACAAAAATTCATGTGTTGACGATTTTTGTGTTGACAAATTTCATGTGTCGACAAATTTTTTGCGTCGACAAAATGCAGGTGTTGACAAATTGTGTCGGCAAAATGTTGTGTGTTGACAAAATTCATGTCGGCTAATTTTATGTGTTGACAAATTTTGTGTGTTGACAAAATTCATGTTCTGACAAAATTCGCGTGTCGAGAAAATTCAAGTGTCGACAAAATTCAAGTGTCGACAAAATTCAAGTGTCGACAAAATTTGTGTCGACAATACTTGTGTCGACAAAATCTATGTGTCAACAAATTTCGTGTGTTGACAAATTTTGTGTGATGACAAAATTCTGTGTCAACAAAATTCATGGGTCGACAAAATTTTGAATGTTGACAAAATTCATCTGTCGATAAATTTTGTCTTTCAAGGACGAGGCACAGGACCACTGAGACAGCAAATTCAGTACGTCTAGGCGATTTGCCGAGCCCATCTGTGGCTCTGTAGAGGCAGTGGGTCACAAATCCACTGCCCAGATGGGCCGCCACGTACTGAATCTTATCCTCTCATGAGGATGCAGAGACCCTGTGGGTCTTAGTGATGCGGGAGTGTGCTGTTAGCAGGAGCTCAGTGATCGCTGTGCTATCATCAAGCAGCAGCGCTCGAATGAATGATGGGGCAGGCCAGCTCTTGCTTTTATTGGAAAGAAGGGGATGGGGTTGGGGGTTCAGCCGGCCCTAGACAGCCAGGCGCACGAGAGGCCAGGCTGCACCTAGTAGAGTTGGACCGCCAAGAGCGGGAGGCGCCACGCTGTGCTTAGCCGACATTTAGCCAAATAAGTTTATCCTAAAAACTCGACGACAGTCGAGGAACTTACCAAGTTTCGAAATTCCCGAGTAAGGTTAAAAGACGCATAGGTCTAAATCTGTCAAAAACTACGTTCAACGAATATTATCAAGATTCTTTTGCAAAAGGTCTCTGTAATGTTTTCTCTTCAATATTCATTAGAATAAAAGTAGAAGCGCATGCTAAACCATATGGCTCTTATGAAGTGGAAAAGAAAGAGGGTTCTATGAGGGGGGTAGCTGTCCCAACTGTGCTCTACGGAGCTGATATTTGGCGGGTGAGAACAGAGGAGAAAAAAAGATTGACTGTTTTCGAGATGAAATGTTCAAGAGGCATGGCTAGAATGACACTGAGAAAAATGATCAATAACGACGTTGTTCGAAGAAGTTAGAGGACAGAATAGATTTACGTGTTCTGAGATGGTTCAGGCACATGGTGAGGATGGATAATGAAACAGGTGAAAAGTGATGGAATTGGAGGGGAGTGGACGTAGGCCCACAAGTAGAGCGTGCAATGGATAGGCGTGACCGGAGAATGGTTGCGAATGGATGTTTTGACGCTGCCTTGATGTGCTTCAGCTGGCCTTGGCGTCTCGATGAGAAACGAGATGGTCGTGGGTGAGGGAAGGCCACGTTACTATGATGCAGCACATATAATCCAGTTTACGCTGTCGGGCCCAGCTGCTGACACCTCACTCCTGACCCCAAGTGTGTATCGCGAGGTCACTCACTGGACCCTTTAGCGCCTAACGGTTAGATTTTTTAGCGTGTGAGAGTATGAAAGGAGTGTGAGGTGCGACGGCAAGGTGCACCTCACACTCCTCCCATACTCTCACACGCCACTCCTCTTGCTTGAAGATTTGGCCTAGTGTCTGTAATTGATAATTTTTCTCACAACTAATTTGATCCAGTTAGCAGCGGTCATTTCTGGAAGCACTAGTACTTTCTCACATGCACCTCTCCTCTAACAGCTCCAAACTTCAATGTCTCTAGCCTTGTCCCTCTCTCACTAGCTGGTGCTGGCAGGTCTCCTCATCCTCGTGGTCCAGGCAGTCGAGGGCTTTGTCGCAGCGCTTGCTGTCAGGGTGGCAGTCACCGCCGTCACACAGGAACTGGCCGAAGGGGCAGGACAGCGCAGGAAGCGATGGTGTAGCCAAGCAGCCTTCCTCGTCGGACCTAGAGTAAAAGAGGGGAGGGGAGTTCAAGGGTGAGCTCTAATTATTGCGCCAAGGGAGCCTAGTAAAGCCTGGTGACAAGGAAAGAGGAAGCACAAGCAGCGGTAGAAATCGGGCAGCTATCGCCCTGCAAAGAAAGCCCTTGCAGAGCTGCAAGTTCCTAAGGCACTGGGGCGATGTGTTCCCATCACTCCCGAATGATGAATCCTGATGGCAAGATTAGATCAGAGTGAGAAGGTTTCTAGCATGCTGGAGTCAATGTCCTTCTGGCGCCGACCGTCATACCAACAATTTGATTAAATGAGATTTGGTTTACTACACGTAGCGTCAATATTCCCACGCTGCGAATGTCAAGGGGATGCACGGGTACCCCAAGAGACTCAGTTGCTCCTAAGGTGCAGAGGGCGTTTGGTCTCAGCACTCCCCGGATGGTAGCAATGAGCATTTTCACTCGACCAGCCCTACTCCTGGCCCCAATGATTCGCAGTCGTTCTTAAGGATTCGGGACAACTGCAACCCAAAATTTGGTAAGTTGACGATAAAAAAAAAAAACAAGAAACGGGGATACCAAGCATGAGATCCACACTCTGTGTAGGAAATCTCACGCATGAGAACAGCAGGAATGGAAAGCAGAAAAACGAGGAGTTGTAGGAAACGGTTACGTGAAAGGAAGAGCGCAACTTGACAGTTATTAGCCACCCGGCCGGACCCTTTAGCACAAAAGGGCTAAGTTGTGTGAGTGTGAGCGTGTGAGGTGCGCCTTGCCATCGGCCACCCATCTTTCTGGGGGATGCGGCCTAGTGTCTGTATCTGTATCGAAAAGAAAAAATTTAGGATTGTTATTCAAATACTGTTACTGCGGTCAACAAGGAAGTTTCCAGTTACAGGAAATTTGAACTAAACATAAGATGCAAATGAGGTAAATAAAATTGAAGTTAATGCAGATGGTGGAGAAAATTATAGTGAAGGGCCAGAAGAGAAGTCCGGAGGAAAATGAGGGTATTCATCCCACGGTTGATCCGTAACTTCGTGAGGCCCGTGAACGTAACAGCTGCCTTAGTGAAGGGAGGGTCTTGATAACAAGCTAATAATTTATTGCAACAGAGATTGATGGCTTCAAGAAAGACAATTGTTGGATAAAGGATCGCACTGCTTTAAGAATGACCTATCAGCGCATCATTCAACTGACACAAACGCACACTTTAAAGTAAAAAGGTTGTTGATGCAATTGTTGCTTAACCTGGTTTCAACGTGCGGCGGTGGAAGCCGCTGCCAGCGCACCGCCCGAAACCTCAGATACCAACCGATACGCACTTGTTAAAATCGAGGGGAGGAGAGGGAGGGGAGAGGAATGACCGGCTAAGATGCGTAGTGAAGTGTCATTGCTGATATCTGTATCAGCTTGATGGATAGCTACAGATACAGACACTACGCCCAATCGCCCAGAAAGGGGGGTGGCCGACGGCATGGCGCACCTCACACTCACATTCGCTCACACCGCTTAGCCCTTTTGTGCTAAAGAGTTCGGCCGGTAGATTAGATTAGAGTGACGAGGCTTTCTAGCTCGCAAGAGTCATCGTCCTTCTGGCGCCGTATGTCAAACCAGCAAACAGTACTGCATCAAGTTAGTCTTTGTTCTTCTTCTTTTTAAATGTTCGAGTTAAGGTTTACTACTGCGCAAAATCAAAGTCCTTTACGCGGTGGGTGAACGTCTATGGTATGTACAGGTGCCACAGGAGGTACAAGAACCCCTAGGGTGCTGAGGCCATATGGTCCCAGCACTCCCCGGATGGCAGTGAGGAGAAATAACACACTACCTACTCTGCTTCAGAGCCCCAAGGATCCGCAGTAGTCCTTAAGGTGCGGGCTACGCGCTCCAACCCCTGCTGAGGGGGAAGATGAAGAAGTGACAGATAACGGGGACCCCATACAGGAGATCTACACTAGGTGTAGGGAATTTCACGCATGAGAACAGCAAGGATGGAAATAAGAAGAAGAAATAGTCGTAGAAAATGGTTGCACGAAAGAAATAGCGCAACTTGGATGTTATTTGCCAACCGAAAGATGAATAGTTAGAACCGGTATGTGAATGTTTGAGTGTGTGTGTCTGTGTGTGTGTGTGTGTGTGTGTGTGTGCGTGTCTGTATGCAGCGACTATTAGGAGTGTTGTTAAGAAGGAGACTCGCCTCCGCAATCATCATCCTTTTCACCAATCTCCCTACATCTATCCTCTCTATGTGCCCGAACTATCTCAGAACACGCGAATCCACTCTGTCCTTCAACTTCTTCACCATCCCAGTTCTGTTCCGAACCACGTCGTTGGTGATCCGGTCTCTAAGCGTTACTCCAGCCATGCTCCTCAAACATTTCATCTCGAAAACATTCAACCTTCTCCTCTCCTCTGCTCTCACCCCCCAAGCCTCAGCTCCGTAGAGCACAGTTGGGACGACAACACCCTCAAACAGATACAGATACAGACACTAGGCCGCATCCCCCAGAAAGGGGGGTGGCCGACGGCAAAGCGCATATCACACCCTCATACGCTCACACAACTTAGCCCTTTGGTGCTAAAGGGTCCGGCCGGTAGCCCCTCAACTTACACTCTGGGTCACGAATGCAGTCTGAGGATCCGAAGTCAGCAGCAGGGCCCGACAGTTTTTACTGGTTTACCCCCGCCGCTTCATAATGGCCGGGCCCCCCCCCACCCACGACCATCCCAACAGCGGGATGCCAAGGGCGGGAAAGTACATCAGAGCAGCGTCAAAATCAACCATTCACAACCATTCTTCACTCGCGCCTGTTCATTGCACGCTCTCTCGCCACCTCCACATTCATATCTCTCCTTCCCAACGCCTGCTTCAGACCCTCCATCCACCCAAACTTCGGTCTACCTCTAGGCCTGCGACCACTCGCCTCAGCATTCATCACCCTTTTCACCAATCTCCCTTCATCCATCCTCTCCATGTGCCCGAAGCATCTCAGTACACGCGAATCCACTCTGTTCTCCAACTTCTTCACCATCCCTGTTCTGATTCGAACCACGTCGTTGGTGATCCGGTCTCTCAGCGTTACTCCAGCCATGCTCCTCAAACACTTAATCTCGAAAACATTCAAC
>SDVV010044370.1:0-10162 GCA_016164225.1 Gammarus roeselii
TGTACTGGGCAGTCGCGATCGCCTGCCTCATGGATGCATGAGCAGTGGTAGCATTTAGGTTGGCGGACTGTGCAGTCTTTTCTGTCGTGCTCGCCAGCGCATTTCTTGCAACGTTGGGGTGTGTGTGGCTGACAGTATGCGATGACGTGGCCGTATTCTAGGCATTTTTTGCACATAGGGGCCATGTTGCTACCGGGTAGGTTTTGGTTCTTCCTTGTTCATCCGGGATTATTATGAATTCTGGTGCGTCATGTCCCGGAAAGGTGATTTGGTATGCAATAGAATTCGCGTTACGTGATTTTATCTATGTTGCTTGACGAACTTCGGTAACTCCGTAGTCTTCAGCTAGACCTCCAGCGAAAGCACTGATATCTGTTGTAGGCGTGTAACGGGAGGTGTATATAATCCGTTTGGTATCGTTGAAGGAAGGATGCGTTTCAAGATGTAATCTGTAATCTTTTGTACAGCGTTACTTTGCTCACGTTCAGTGACGTAGGCCAGGTATTTCTTCCCCTGTCGTTGTATTTCTTTCGGTTTTCCTCCTAGTTGCTCGGTGAGTGACTTCATCATTATAAATGGGTTGGCTGAAAATGAAACTTTGTTTGCACCACTTTCTTTGAACGTTATGAGGAAGTGGGTGGGAAACTGTGCCGATCTTCTCTCCTGCTAGGAGGGTCATTTTGGGACGAGTGCATCGAGACTACAGCCTCTCGTCGCCCGACCCCGTGATCTATCTGGTATTGGAGGATCGCTCTCTCCCTTTCCTCCTCTGGGCAGTCTCTGTGTCCGTTGGGGTGTCCGTCTCTTTTACAATGAATGCAGTGTTGTTCTTCGGATTGGCATGACTGGGGGTCTTCCCGTTTGTCGTGGTCGTCCTGGGAGCAGTATGAACATCTTTGCTTGCCGTTACAGTTTCCTCTTGTGTGTCCATTTTTCTGGCTTTTATTACATCGCATCGGACGTCTTTCAAATGGTGTAACTCTGGTTTTGGTGGCGCAGAAGGGAATGTCCAGCTATTTTGGTGGAGTAGGGCAGTTGAATTTTAGTATTAGGGCTGTGGTAGTCTTTTTTCTTGGTGTGATCTTCTGTGCAACCTTTGCTTCGACAACGCAGTCCTCGTATTGAACGAGTCCGGTGATGTACTCCTCGATTTCCTCCTTAGGGATATCCTCAACGTAGATCAGACCCGAACTTGTAGAAAAGGTCGGGTGTGGCTCTATTTTGCATGGCTTTCCACAGAGTCTGTTTGTGGAGAGAATTGTGTCACTTTGAAGTTTTGTGTTTACTCTGATGGCAAAGCTTTCGTCGCCGCTGGTGGCGATGCTCACGACTGGGCGGCCAGTGAAGGAGCCTAGTTCTTTCCGCAGAGTGTATGGACAAATGTCCGGTCTGTCGTTGGCGTCGAACGTGATTTTTAGGTGTTCTGGAAAGGTAGGACTATTATTGAACAAGTTGTGTTCAGTGAATGGCGTGTATTGTCTCCTTCTTGCAGTCCTTGGAGCACTGTTGGGATTTTGGCGAGGTGAAGAGTTGTCGAATTTGTCGTCAGATGTAGAGGTGGAGGTACTTGTATAAGTTGCAGGTTCTTTAGTTGGTTTGTTTTTTATTAGTTCGTGGATATGGAGGAAAATAGTCTTGACATGACCCTTGAGTCTCGTTAGACGATCGTCAATTGTGTTTGGTTCTGCGGCGAGGACTTCTGCTTTCTGATCAGAGAGGCCGATCGCTTGACTCAGCAGGTTTAGTATTTCCTGGATGTTCTTGGTCAACTCGTCGATGCGGCAGTCTCTCCGGTCGTCGTCGTCCTCCGAGGTGGTGCTGGTCATCTTGGCGAGGCTGATGTTCATGGCAGATGTAGTCTTGGTCTCCGGTGTTCTGGAGGGGATGCTGGTCCCTCCCGAATGGTGTTTTTCAGACTCCCCATCGGCCCCCTGGTTCGCGCCAATGGCCAGGGGGTTGACTTTAGAGGCCTCTTGACCGGCTTTACCGAGTTTACTTTAATTTAGATTAATATAGATAATGCAAGCAAACGTGCGGTTTAAGGTCCCAGCACAAACTAGGGACCAGCCTGTACTATATAGGGGGTTATCAGTTATTACGTGGCACGGGAGCGTTAAAACACAAATTCCACGATCTTGAGTATAAAAAGAAGTGACACTGAGGAAGCTTCCTTCGGGGACGCCCATTTCTTGCGGATAGGATGGTGATAAGGTGTCGCCGACCTTAACCCTGGAGGTGCGATTTTGCAGGAATTGATGGATATAACGTGGTAAGTGGCCTCACAGCCCTTTGCGGTGAGATCCTCCATGATGCCATCTTTCCAGGGAGTATCGTGTGCTTTTTTCACGTCAAAAAAATGGAAACCACGTGTTCTCCGCTGACAAATGACTTGCTAATGTTAGATTCCAGTCTCACAAGGTGGTCCGTCGTAAAGTGGCGCTTGCGGCTGCCACACTGGATGCTGTTCAGGTCTGCATGCATATCAAGGTAGTAGACGAGGCGCGTATTTATCCTTCTTTCCATGGTCCTGCTGAGGATGCTGGTAAGAGCGATGGGGCGATAGTTCTGTGGGTCGCCGTGGAATTTTCCCGGTTTGGATATTGGGATAATTGTAGATTCCTGCCACTGATCGGGAAAAAATGAGTTTGAGTACAGAGTGTTGAACACTTTAAGTAAGTGGTCACGGCCGCCATCTGGGAGATTTTGGATCATGTTGATGTGTACCCGGTCTAGCCCAGGTGAAGTTTCACGTGTATGACTAAAAATATGGCTATACGTTTGAGCTAGTTTATTTGCGATCTCAGCGTGGGAAGAATAAGTTCTACCTCCATCAGAAAGGATGTCAATAGGTCGTTCGGGTTTTCCTTGAATACGTCGAATTTTTTCCCACACCTAGGAGAGGGGTGTGCTTCGATTAATTGTGGTGACTAATTGAGCCCAGCTTTCACGTTTCTTCTCCATTAGAAGTTTTCGATATGTAGCAGATACCCTTTTCCACGCTAATCGGTTCCTGGGGGACAGTGCGCGTCGGTAGACATGGTATAGCTTTTCTCGATTATCTCTTGGTTCTTGCACCTCTTGACACCACCATGGTTTCGGAAAGAAGGTTGAAGGGGTTTATTGGGGAATGCTCGCCTCGGCTGCGGCTTGAAACTTTTCGTATAGTTCGGCGACGATTTAGTGTTCAGACGTGGTTCCGGGGATGTTGTCCATATCACTCCACGCGATGTGAGCAGAGTATTCCATCCAGCTGGCTTTCCGGTAGTTGAATCGAAGTTCTTGTGGGACAGGGTTTCTAATTTGGTTGGTGAGAAGAGATACAATGACTGGGTTATGATTGCTGTCGTGTGTTGAAGGCAGAACTCCCCAATCGAGTTTGGGTGCCCGAGTGGGGGAGCACATGGATAAATCGATGGCAGTTCCACTTTCGGGGGCGATTCGGGTGGGTTGTCCGTCGATGAGGAGGACCAGGTTGTGAGAATTTACTCGGTGTTAGCCATTACCACTCCCCTGGGGTCTGTTCTCATAAATCCCCATGTTTCATGGTAGCTGTTGCAGTCTCCATGGAGGAGCACTGGTGAGGGCAGTTGGTATATCAATTCGGTCATTAGTGCTTCTGAGAGGTCATGGCTTCTTGACTAGTAGATGGATACCACTGTTTTTGGCCTTGAGACGCATATTTTTACGGCGACAGCTTGAAGTTCTGTCCTCAGGGGAAGACGAAGTTGAGGTACACTTTGGTGAATCATAAGTGCCACTCCGCCGTGAGCAGTCACGTTGGTCTGGCCTTCGCGGCTGTGTACGATATATTAGGGGATTCTGAGGGTGGCGATCTCTCAGAGTTTGATCTCCTGGAGGCCAATCACCGAAGGCTCATGGGTGGCGATCAGGGATAGTAATTCGTCCTTTCAGTTTCCGAGTCCCTGGCAGTTCCACCTGAGTATTTTGGTGGTCATTTTGAAGGCTGCTCGCACTCTGACCTTGATGATCTTGAGTGGTCACGTGGTTTGCTGGAGCTTCTATGATGAGCGTTTATGAGTTTGCCAAGAGGTTTCGGGTTGCGAGTGTTCACGGGAGTGTCTGCTTTCGGTGGAAGGTGGTCTGCTGTAGTTGCTGCGGTCGCGGCTGCGAATGCTCTTGTGGGAAGACGAAGGTGTGTTTTCTCTGAGTTTGCTTCTTGGGCGAGCGCGCTCTTCTCATGTGGTAGCCTTTCTTCTCTGTGTGGATGATTGAGAGGAGTGAGAGGTATTTGGGCTAGTTAATATGTCTGGTTGTGCGGAGGTCTTGCGTATGAGCTCTTCTAGATAAGAGCTCTCAGCCAGAGCGTGATCGTTCTCGCTGATGGTGTGTTCATGCGTCTTGTTTGTTAACGGGGATTTTGTTCCTCGCAGTGGTTTTCCACGAATGAAGCTACATTAGAGGCAGGTGGAGGTAGTTCTGGGTTTTGGTTCTGGCGGGCCGTTATATGGGCGTTGTTACTGATCTTTTTGCTCAGTGGTGCCTGGGTATCGGAGGTTTCCTCATCTCTTTGTCGTTGTTTTTACAGTAGTGAGCCTTGCTGTGTGGTCAACTGCGGGAGATGCATCCATTTCATCGTCCTCCACCAGGTATTGGCATAAATCGTTTCTAAAACTGCGCGTCTCTGGTGCGGAGCCGGTCGCTGGGCTGAAAGAGGATTTGATTTTGATTTGGGTCTCATTTCCACCAGGACCTCAACGTGAGTCATAATAGGCTCCCCCGTAGGGCGCGAGGCTGGTGAGGAAGCTCTGCAGCCAGATAGGATTTTTGAAGTCTTGTTACGATGTTGTTCTGATGTGTTATTTCGTCGGGGGAGCCGAGTTGGCTCGTCGATTTGACCGCTTTGGCATTATCGAGACGGTTTGGGTTTTCGCGTTTCCAGATTTGGATAGCCTGTTTCCGTGTAACTCTGCGTTCATTTTGTGTGATTGTTATTGTTTTTTGGTCCATATGTACTGGGCTGTCACGGTTGCCTGCCCCATGGATGCATGAGCAGTTGTAGCATTTAGGTTGGCGTACTATGCAGTCTTTTCTGTCGTGCTCGCCAGCGCATTTCTTGCAATGTAGGGGTGTGTGTGGCTGACAGTATGCGATGACATGGCCGTATTAGGCATTTTTTGCACATTGGAGGCCATGTTGCTACTGGGTAGGTTTTGGTTTTTCTTGTTCACCAGGGATTACTATGAATTCTGGTGCGTCGTGTCCCGGGAAGGCAATTTGGTATCAAGTAGAATTTGAGTTACGTGATTTTATCCATGATGCTCGACGAACGTCGGTAATTCCGTAGTATTCAGCTAGACCTTCAGCGAAAGCACCGAGGTCTGTTGTAGGCGTGTAACGGGAGGTGTATATAATAAGTTTGGTATCGTTGAAGGACGGATGCGTTTCAACTAAAACTTTGAGTTTATTTATATGGGTAATCTTTCGTATAGCGTTACTTTGCTCACGTTCTGTGACGTGGGCCAGGTATTTCTTTCCCTGTCGTTGAATTTCTCTAGGTTTCCCTCCTAGTTGTTCGGTGAGCGACTTCATCATTATAAATGAGTTGGCTGAAAAGGGAACAGTTTGCACTACTTTCGTTGACCATTACGAGAAAGTGGTGGGGAAGTGTTGCCGATCTTATCTCCCGGGTAGGAGGGTCATTTTGGAAAGAGCGCATAGAGACTACGGCCTCTCGTCGCCCGACCCCGTGATCTATCTGGTATTGGAGGATCGCTCTCTCCCTCTCCTCCTCTGGGCAATCTCTGTGTCCGGTGGGGTGTCTGTCTACTTTGCAATAAAAGCAGTGATGTTCTTCGGATTGGCATGACTGGGGGTCGTCCCGTTTGTCATGGTCGTCTCGTGAGCAGTATGAGCATCTTTGCTTACCATTAGTTTCCTCTCGTGTGTCCGTATTTCTGGCATTTATAACATCGCATCGGACGTCTCTCAAATGGTGTAACCTTGGTTTTGGTGGCTCAGAAGAGAATGTCCAGATATTTTGGTGGAGTAGGGCAGTCGAATTTTAGTATTAGGGCTGTGGTTGTCTCTCTTCTCGGTGTGATCTTCGGTCCAACCTTTGCTTCGACAACGCAGTCCTCAGATTGAACGAGTCCAGTGATGTACTCCTCGATTTCCTCCTTCGGGATGTCCTCAACGTAGATCAAACCTGAACTTTTAGAGAAATTCGAGTGTGGTTCTATTTTGCATGGCTTTCCACAGAGTCTGTTTCTGGGGAGAATCGTGTCACTTTGAAGTTTGGTGTCTACTCTAATGGCAAAGCATTCATCGCCGCTGGTGGCGACGCTCAGGACTGGGCGGCCAGTGAAAGAGCCTAGCTCTTTTCGCAGAGTGTATGGACAAATATCCGGTCTGTCGTAGGCGTCGAACGAGATCTTCAGGTGTTCTAGAAAAGTAGGACTATTTTGAACAAGTTGTGTTCATCGAATGACGTGTATTGCTTCCTCCTAGCAGCCCTCGGATCTCGGTTGGGATTTCGGTGGGGTATAGAGGAGTCGAAGTTGTCGTCAGATGTAGAAGTATAGGTACTTGTGTAAGTTGCGGGTTCTTCAGTTTTTTTTTTTACAAGTTCGTAGATATGAAGGAAAATGGTTCTGAAGTGACCAGAGTCTCGTTGGACGGTCGTCATTTGTGCTAGGTTTTACGGCAGAAACTTCCGCTTCCCGCTCTGAGAGGCCTGTCGCTTGGCTCAGCTAATTCAGTATTTCTTGGACGTTCTTGGTCAACTCGTCGATACGGCCGTCCCTCCGGTCGTCGTCCGCACAGGAGGTGCTGGTCATCTTAGCGAGGCTGATGTTTTTGGCCGTTAGAATCTTTGTCTTATGTGTTCTATAGGGGATGTTGGTCCCTCCCAAATGAAGTTTCTATCGACTCCCCATTGGCCCCCTGGTTCGCGCCAGGGGCCTAGGGGCTCACTCTTGCTGGACTATTAGCTGGCTATAGCGAGTTAACAGTTAACGTTACAAGACCTCAAATATTTAGTCAAAGCAAACGTGCGGTCAAAGGTCCCAGCACAAACTAGGGACCAATCTGCGCTATATCGGGGGTTCTCAGTTATTATTTGACACGGGAGCGTTATAACACAAATTACAGGTTTACATAGTTACAGAGTAGGTTTGCAACGTTACAGAGTAGGTTTACAATAGTTACAGAGTAGGTTTACAATAGTTACAGAGTAGGTTTACAATAGTTACAGAGTAGGTTTACAATAGTTACAGAGTAGGTATACAATAGTTGCAGAGTAGGTTTACAATAGTTGCAGAGTAGGTTTACAATAGTAACAGAGTAGTTAACCGTAGATTCAAAGCAGGTTCAACGCAGATACAGAGTAGGTCTCTGCGTTTTTTTTCCTAACTCAAACATAATGGGGTTGGAGTGGGGTGGCAGAGGTGTCACGGGTCCCAATAGAGCCAGACGAATCCTGGAAGGTTTGTTATTTGCTACCATGTTTCACCGGAGTCACAACGCGAAGTTAATACAGACTCCCCCATAGGGCGGTATCCCGGAAGGTCCTCCAAGTCCCCCGGGTCCCCAAAGCTCCGCGGGTCCCCTCGTCTTAGCTCATCTCGGCTTGTCTCGAATCACCTTGGACAGTCTCGGCTCGTCGCGCGACCAACTCAACTCGCATCGACATGCTTCGGCTGATCTCAGCGCACCTCAACCTGCCACGACGCGACCCTCGCCCCCCGCGTCAGCAATTCGCGGACTGCAACGGTCAACTGTCCCACTCCAGCACTTCACATATATACATCTTTCTGTCTAACACAGATACAAACCAGGCTTGACTTGGATACAGAGTAGGTTCAACACGTAGGTACCGAGTAGGTTCAACGTGGCACCGAGAAGGTATCTGCGCTAACTATTCATTTTTCCTTAAGCATTCTAGGGCTGGAGTGGGGTGGCAGAGAGGTCATGGGTCCCAAAGGACCCCGATAAATCCCGGAAGGTCCCCCAAGTCCCCCGAGCTCCCCAAGTCCCCTCGTCTAAGCTCATCTCGGCTTGTTTCGAATCACCTCGGACTGTCTCGGCTCGTCGCGCGACCAGCTCGACTCGCCTCGACATGCTTCGGCTGATCTCGCCTCACCTCGACCAGCCTCGACGCGGCCCTTGCCTTCTGCGCCAGTAATCAGTTTATTGCAATGGTCAACAGTTCTACTCAAACGTTTCACATATATACATTTTTCTGTGAATGGGTTTTACAGCGTGGGGAGGGGGAGCCAGTTGTTCCAGGGTTCAGAGGTTCCTCAAACGGGTCGCAAAGTTTCTTAAGGAGGTCCCTAAGGGTCCTGAGGGAGTCCCAAAGGGTCCCGGAAGGGTCCAAGTGGATCCCCACAAATCCTTCTAGTCTTCCGAGTGACCCGGGTTCCCAAAAAACCCGGGTCCCTTTGGTCCTCCAGGCCTCGCGAGCACAATCACTCCTGGGTCACCTAGTCTCAGCCAGCCTCGGTTCGTCTAGACTCATCGCCCCACCAGTCGACTAGTCTCCAATCGCCTCAGCCTACCTCGACTTGCCTCGTCCCCTCTACGTAAAGTGCCGTTCAAACTTTCGCTCTCTAAGTTCGACGTATACATAGTTTCATCATTTAACTATCAAAACCGCCTAGCTGTGCACAGGCATCTATTAGGCGCCCAGGTGAGCGCAAATTCTCCTACCATAGGTTGGACTAGACCAACTAACACATCGCATAGTCCTCCTAGGGCCCCTGCGGGCGTCTAACGATACATAATTTCATATTTAATACAAAATAGATCACCATGAAAAAAGGACAGAAAAATAATAGAGGCCAAGCAAGAAGAAATAATGAAATCCTAAAAAAAAGTTAATGATCTATAAAATGAATAATCATCAAACCATCCAAATAAATACTAAATACTAAAATAAAATGTTGATGATCGATAAAATGAATAATCACCCATCCACCCTAATCGCAGAAATAAGACCGTTTTTTTTAAACTTCCACAGGATGGGATTTGGTTTGGTCCTCATTTCCACCGGAGCCTCAACGCGAGTCATCGCACACTTCCATGAATATTACACGGAGATAAAATATTTCGTACCTATAATATAATACGGACATAAAGACGCGAACAAGACTTGAAGATAAGCTTTGATAAGGGGTCAAAGTCTATCAAAGCTCTGCTCGAATTCTGAATGTGATGATGAAAGCTTCACTCCCCTTGTGCTCCTTCATTTCTCCTCAGATAGATTAAATGAGATATTGGTGCTTAGGTCTCCAAGTAGCTCTCCAATTCTATTCCTCTCGCGACCCAAAGGCCGATAGTTTTACATATTGATTACACTAAGGTAGGAAGCCTGACCCCTCCGGTGCTCCGGCTCGATTTGATTAGAGCCTCATTGTCACCAGAGCCTAAACGTGAGTCATAATAGACTCCATTGTAGGCCTCGAGCTCCGGCTCGTATCCCGTACGGCTCCATCGCAGGGCGCAACGATCTCGAACTTTGAAAGGCCCGCTCCCCAGCGTACGCGGAAATTAAAATTCTTTAGAATATCCATTTAGGGCATATATTCACGTCGGTGCATACAGAAATATAAAACAAAAATATAGTGTGCACACGTATACACAGATAGAGTATACACACATATTCAGATAGAAACATATACATTCATACAAATATCACAACAGAGGTGGCAACGTTAGGCCTAATGTTCTGCAACAATCAGCATGTAATCTACGTAAATTAGCTAGATGCATCCCGAGACTTGAATCAGTGTCACGTTGAGTGTGAGTGAAGACGATCGGGTCGTTGTCGATTACATAAAATGGCTATTTACGTTGCAAAAATTTGTTTATGTGTATCGAATGACAAGTTCTCCGAAGATGATACGAGACGATTTGAACAGATATCGGCTAGTGTTGAAACTAATAATTATCTCAGAAATGTAATACATGAATCTAAAGAGTGGGAGATATTGCTCATACCAGTACTGGAAAAATTATTATGGATTTTTGAGATTTTCGGTATTTTTACATAAAAAGGTGAAATAAACACAATTTATGTATTGATATATGATTTATTTCATATTATTTATGCAGAACGAGTATTTCAGTAGTCTGTTTGCCCTCCTTTAGCAGACTTAAGGGCTTGTACCCGTTTAGGCATGCCACGAATTAGTGTCATGCA
>SDVV010044371.1:0-10162 GCA_016164225.1 Gammarus roeselii
ATATGTCTCACTGAATTTTTTTTAAGCATCTAGCCTTTCAGTCGGTGACCATTACATTGCACAAAATTGAAATGCAAAGAAAGACTATCAAAAGATTATATTGCATGGGTTCCCTCTATACGCACTCTTCGATTTTATATATCGCCCTGCTATAACATTTTCAGCTACTGTGATACTCTCCTGCAGGAAAATAGGGGCTACGAATACGACACGATGAGCTCCTAAGCCAATTGCGAACCGAGTAATGATGAAGATGGATTAAGAAAGACTCCAATAAATGATGTCTGACAAAGGAAAAGACGCTAGTGTTCGATTGAGGCTGGATAGGAACATAGGATACTGGTTGCCCATTGAAGGCAGTCTAGGAACAAAGAGCGCTGCTATGTCCCGGGGACTAACATGTAAAATATGATCTAGTTTCCACAAGACCTGCAGAGGTCGTGTTACCGGATATAATTTCAACCCAAACTGCAACAAGATGATCTTTGTTCCGAAATCGAATTCATTTGAAAGTGCAACAATTCACTACCAAGCATTATTATGTACCATTCATATCCCTCTTGGTCAGCTAACCTTTCGTGAATGAGCATTGCCACACATCTATACCCAGCCGCACGGGCCTCCGTTGCCAAGTCCAGGAAGTGTGCGCCTTCCGAACCATTGATCAACGTAAGCAGCGAGTACCGACCTTTTCAGCACCATCGTACACTCCCTTACTTCATCACATCATCACCATGTAACACGATCTTACATCACCGCCAACGCCAAAACGTCTCATCAACTTCACTCCACAGCCCCCCACTCGGTTCCCCACTTCCCTTCACAGCCCCCCCCCCTCGGTGCCCCACTTCAATTCATAGCCCCCACTCGGTACCCCACTTAATTTCTCAGCCACAAAATCGGTACCCCACTTCACTTCTTAGCCCCCAATCGATACCCCAATTCCCTCCTCAGCCCCCACTTGGTACCCCATTTCACTTTGCTGCCCCTACACGGTACCCCACTTCACTTCACAGCTCCCACTCGGTACCCCACTTCACTTCACAGTCCCCACTCGGTATCCCACTTCACTTCTCAGCCACCTAATCGGTACCCCCTTCACTTCACAGCCCCCACTCGGTACCCCACTACAATTCTCAGTCCCCACTCAGTACCCCACTTCACTTTTCAGACCCCACTCAGTAACAAATACGCCAAATCTCTTGAAAGGGTCCTTACAAATGACGTTCCGACACTGCTCAAAAGCAAAACATTCACGATCTGAAATTCTTTGTCAGTCATTTTTCCGAGACTCTTTTTAGGTAGGGTGAAGGCAGAAAGAACCGGAATGAACTTTGATGGTGCTCTGTAGTTTAAAGGATTGTTTGACATATCATTAGGTAATTAAATGTTCTAAAGTCAGTCTCAAATGCATAAATGATTGATGTACAACATTACCATAACTTGACAAAATTACTAACACTTCGGGAACCAGTATACAGAATGACAGAAATAAACATGAGATCGATTCCCATAAGAGGAAGTCTCCAATGATCAGAAGTTTTTGTTCCAAAACAAGTTTTGAACTTTGAAAAACATGAGTGCGTGAGACATCGATTCGATCTGGCTTACCAGGACGGTCAATCTAAGCAAACCTCCCAACAAATCCACCAAGTAGCCTCTACAGAAGTTCTCTTGGTCTGATTTCTCACAACTTCCGATCAGGCAGTGCTTGGACGATTAGGTTAAACGATGATGTTGGGGGCTTGAACGAAGAGGTTAAACGATGATGTTACAAGTGGTGGAACGATGAGGTTAAACGGTGATGTTCCAAGTGGTGGAACGATGAGGTTAAACGGTGATGTTGGGAGTTGTGGAACGATGGAGTTAAACTGTAATGCTGCGGGTGCGGAGGTATGAAGCTAAACTGGCGGTGGCGCAGAAGAGAATTGTCTATGAGGGAGTGGTCGTAAGCAAGGTCGGTGGTTGCCTGTGACAAGTATAGAGTGTTTTGTGTCGATCGTGGTGCCCATTGAGTTGCACAGTGGTATCACTGTTTCGCTGTGTATGGGAAAAGAATCTACAAATTATTGCTGCAACTGAAGAGGCATCACTTGGCTTTGAATTGTCGTTAAATTGTACTGGAGCATGCTAATTAAGAGAATTAGAGGTTATACGGATGGTCCAATTGGGCGAGTAAAAGTTTGTATCTGAGGGTGGTAGCTGGTGTGCCAATCCGGTTCTAACAGTCAGGCAAGTCAGTGAGAAGCACCATGCGAAGGGAAAGGATCGACAAGGAGGCTGTGTAGTGTCAGCTACATTTGTAGAGAGTAGACGAAAATATGTTGAAAGAGGTTCAGAGTTTCTATCATGGCATCAAATCATGTATCGTATAGAACACGATACGAATGGTTCAAAGTGGAAGTGAAACTAAGGCAAGGTTGCATTATGTCTCCCTGGCTGTTCGATCTCTACTTGGATGAAGTGGTCAGAGCGACGAACGCGAGTTTGATGGGTAAAGGTTTCAATCTGTTAGGAGCAAAGGAACGGAGTTGACAATTGAGTCAGATGCTGTTTTCAGATGATACGACACTGGAGGAAAATTCGGAAAATTGTGTAGAATAGTGTCGGAGCTTGGTGGAGTGTGTGAGAAGAGGAGGCATCGAGTCTTCGCGGGTTGAACTACAGAAATGTGATAATCGAGGGATGTCAAGGCGAGCAGAATCTGTGTCTTCCAAAATGGAGTGTTTATGTAAGAAGTTCAGTGTTTTGAGAACCGGGGCACTCATGTGGAGAAGACTGAACTAGGGGCATCTGGGGTGAAATCGCTTGTGAAGGAAAGGAGTGAAGTGATGGGAGCACTGAAGAGTATAACCAGTTAGAAAGTTGGGGATATAAGTTGCGAGAGAGTTTTATGAGGAGGATAGCTGTCCAACTGTGATCTACGGGCTTAGACAAGAGGGGGGGGGAGGGGGTAAAGACGGAGAGAAGAAGGTTGAATGTTTTCAAGCTGAAATGTTTGGTGGTCAGGGCAAGGGCAGCGCAAGGGCTAGGATGATAAAGGACTTTTTCTCAATTTAGAACGGGGATGGTGAGGAAGTTAGATTACAAAGTAGGTTCTCGTGATCTGAGGTGGTTTATGTACTTGGGAGGATGGGTGATGCAAAATTTGTGAAACGGGTAATGGAAGCAGGTTTGAGAGGATGTAGACCTAGAGGTAGACAAAAGATTTGGTGGATGCATGACGAGAAACAAATATTAGGAATAAGAGACATGAGTGTGATGGTGATGAGAGTGCGGGCAATGGATGGGCGTTAGTGGAGAATGGTTGTAAATGGATACGTTTTGACTCTGACCTAATGCACTTCCTTGTTCTCGATGTCTCGTCGAGAAACTGGATGGAAGCGGGAATGGAAGGGCTCGGTAGCTATGACGCAGTAGGAGTAACCCAGTACCCAGTGTTGTAGCCTCTTCCATGCTACAACACTGTAAGCCTCTTCTATTCTACTAGACTGTGAGCCTCTTCCATTCTACTACACTGCAAGCCTCTTCCATTCTACTACACTGTGAGCCTCTTCCATTCTACAACACTGTAAGCCTCTTCCTTGCTACAACACTGTAAGCCTCTTCCATGCCACAACACTGTAAGCCTCTGTATGCCACAACACTGGAAGCCTCTTCCATGCTACAACACTGTAAGCCTCTCCATGCTTCAACACTGTAAGCCTCTTCCATGCTACAACACTGTAAGCCTCTTCCATGCCACAACACTGTAAGCCTCTTCCATGCTACAACACTGTAAGCCTCTTCCATGCTTCAACACTGTAAGCCTCTTCCATGCTACAACACTGTAAGCCTCTTCCATGCCACAATACTGTAAGCCTCTTCCATGCTACAACGCAACTAACCACTGTTGCTATCACACTATGCAGCACTTCATCCCTGTGCCGGACCGTGCACATGGATGAAGAGACACGCAGTCATTCCAATCTTAGATACTCTAACCCTCAATGTGTCAGTTTTCCAAAGTTCACTTGCGAACTAGCAGCTTGGGACTGATTATTTTGACCAGGGATAACTCCTCTCGAGCTCCAAAAGGAATCCTGGCCCGTAGGCTCAAGCTCCAAGAAGAATCCTGGCCCGGTACGACGATTCTGGCACGATGACACTGGCACGACGATTTTAGACACGGCGGCTGTGGCACTACACTTGGTCATAGACACGGTTTGGACCCGACCCCTGATGCTATAGAACACGACTCACTCGTGCCACCACGGAGGCCTGTTCCAACTCACGATATTCCAGAACACGACTCACTCATGCCACCACGGAGGCCTGTTCCAACTCACGATATTGCAGAACACGACTCACTCGTGCCATCGCGGAGGCCTGTTCCAACTCACGATCTTCCAGAACACGACTCACTCGTGCCACCGCGGTGGCCTGTTCAAACTCACGATATTCCAGAACACGACTCACTCGTGCCACCGCGGTGGCCTGTTCAAACTCACGATATTGCAGAATACGACTCACTCGTGCCACCACGGAGGCCTGTTCCAACTCACGATATTGCAGAACACGACTCACTCGTGCCACCGCGAAGGCCTGTTCCAATTCACGATATTGCAGAACACGACTCACTCATGCCACCGCGGAGGCCGGTTTTGGCAATCTCAATTCCGAGTCTCAGCGGAACAACTTTGACCATTCCGTCAGCAAGTTGAGGCCCTTGGCCAGGAATGAACGCGTTTCAACTTGAATGGAATTGATGTTGCCACCCAACTTTGAATTGCCTTACTGCCCCTTCAGTTGGCATGCGATACTACTCTTGCTGTGGATTGACCCTATTAGTCCTTCAGTTGGCAAGTGATACCACTCATGCTTCAGAATGACCTTATCAGTCAGCCTTCAGTTGGCATGCGATACCACTCATGCTGTGGAATAACCCTATCACTCAGCCTTCACTTGGCATGCGATACCACTCATGCTGTGGAATAACCCAATCACTCAGCCTTCAGTTGGCAAGTGATACCACTCATGCTGTGGAATAACCCTATCACACAGCCTTCAGTTGGCATGCGATACCACTCATGCTGTGTAATGACACTATCACTCAGCCTTCAGTTGGCAAGTGATACCACTCATGCTGTGGAATAACCCTATCACACAGCCTTCAGTTGGCATGCGATACCACTCATGCTGTGTAATGACCCTATCACTCAGCCTTCAGTTGGCAAGTGATACCACTCATGCTGTGGAATAACCCTATCACTCAGCCTTCAGTTGGCATGCGATACCACTCATGCTGTGTAATGACCCTATCAGTCCTTCAGTTGGCAAGTGATACCACTCATGCTCTGGAATGACCCTATCACTCAGCCTTCAGTTGGCATGCGATACCACTCATGCTGTGAAATAACCCTATCACTCAGCTTTCAGTTGGCAAGTGATACCACTCATGCTGTGAAATAACCCTATCACTCAGCTTTCAGTTGGCATGTGATACCACTCATGCTGTGGAATGACCCAATCAGTCAGCCTTTAGTTGTCATGCGATACCACTCATGCTCTGGAATGACCCTATCACTCAGCCTTCAGTTGGCATGCGATACCACTCATGCTCTGGAATAACCCTATCACTCAGCTTTCAGTTGGCATGCGATACCACTCTTGCTTTGGAATGACCCTATCACTCAGCCTACACTTGGCATGCGATGCCACTCATGCTGTGGAATGACCCTATCAATCCGTTGGAGGAAATAAATGAAATGCAAACATTATGTAAAGGAGCGCAGCAGTTTACATTATCGACTGTGTTGTTTATAGCTTGGTAAGGCCAAACTTTTATTACTGTATATCCAGTAACCAACTGCTAATAATGTGTGTTGGATATAATAAGTAATGTCACGTACAAATAACGCTGTCTTCGTGGAATGAAGACAATGCGTTACTACTTCAGACAATATAATGTCTCGAGTATTTCACTGTTTATATTATTATCATCGCAGTAAATTTCTGGATATTTTTTCTATATTCTCCGTACACTAATCATGTCAATATTAAGATGTGCAACAAAATATTACAATGATCTGTTTGCGTCTTTAATGTTATCAGCATTGAACTGGTTTTGCCATTGCAACGATGTTACTGTGTTAGTTATGAATGATTGAACATGAAACAGTGATATTGGCCTATTCGCTTTGTGATGTATGCAGCCCCTACACTGTAAGCGGTATGAGGTTCATTCACTGAATGAGGTATGAGGCCCATACACTGTATGAGGTGTGAGGCCCATACACTGTGGGATGTATGAAGCCCATACACAGTAAGAGGTATGAGGTCCATTCACTGAATGAGGTATGAGGCCCATATACTGTATGAGCTATGAGGCCCATGCACTGAATGAAGTATGAGGCCTATACGCTGTGGGATGTATGAAGCCCATACACAGTAAGAGGTATGAGGTCCATACACTGAATGAGGTATGAGGCCCATATACTGTATGAGCTATGAGGCCCATACACTGAATAAGGTATGAGGCCTATACACTGTATGAGGTATGAGGCCTAAGCTCTGTTCGAGGTATGAGGACCATACACTGTATGAAGTATGAAGCCCAAACACTGTATGAGGTATGAGGCCCATACACTGTATGAGGTATGAGGCCCATACACTGTATGAGGTATGAGGCCCATACACTGTATGAGGTATGAGGCCTAAGCTCTGTTCGAGGCATGAGGCCCATACACTGTATGAAGTATGAAGCCCAAACACTGTATGAGGTATGAAGCCCATACACTGTATGAGGTATGAGGCCCATACACTGTATGAAGTATGAAGCCCAAACACTGTATGAGGTATGAGGCCCATACACTGTATGAGGTATGAGGCCCATACACTGTATGAGGTATGAGGACCATACACTGTATGAAGTATGAAGCCCAAACACTGTATGAGGTATGAGGCCCATACACTGTATGAGGTATGAGGCCCATACACTGTATGAGGTATGAGGCCCGAATACTGTATGAGGTATGAGGCCCATACACTGTATGAGGTATGAGGCCCATACACTGTATGAGGTATGAGGCCCGAATACTGTATGCGGTATGAAGCCTAAACTCTGTTTGAGGTGTGAGGCCCATACACTGTAAGAGGTATGAGGCTCATACACTGATTGAGGTATGATGCCCATACACTGTATGAGGTATGAGGCCCATACACTGATTGAGGTATGAGGCCCATACACTGTAAGAGGTATGAGGCTCATACACTGATTGAGGTATGAGGCCCATACACTGATTGAGGTATGAGGCCCATACACTGTTTGAGGTATGAGGCCCATACACTGATTGAGGTATGAGGCTCATACACTGATTGAGGTATGATGCCCATACACTGTATGAGGTATGATGCCCATACACTGTATGAGGTATGATGCCCATACACTGTACGAGGTATGAGGCCCATACACTGTATGAGGTATGAGGCTCATACACTGTTTGAGGTATGAGGCCCATACACTGTATGAGGTATGAGGCTCATTCACTGATTGAGGTATGATGCCCATGCACTGTATGAGGAATGATGCCTAACTCGGTATGAGGTAATAGGCCCATACACTGTATGATGTATGAGGCCCATTTACTGAATGAGGTTTGAGGCCTAAACTCGGTATGATGTATGAGGCCCATACACTGTATGAGGTATGAGGCCTAAACTTTGTATGAGGTATAAGGCCCATACACTGTATGAGGTATGAGGTCCATACACTGTATGAGGTTTGAAGCCTTAACTCTGTATGAAGTATGAGGCGTATAGACTGTATGATGTATGAGGCCCATACACTGTATGAGGTATGAGGCCCATACACTGTATGAGGTTTGAGGCCTTAACTCTGTATGATGTATGAGGCCCATACACTGTATGAAGTATGAGGTAAACTACGGTCAATTTGTAATGCAAAAAATGTCGTGTGTTATTTGACTCCTCAGTTTTATAATAGATTGCTCCCAGTAGCTTATTAAATTTATTAATTCATAGAAATTATAGCTCCATCACGGTCGGCAGGTGTACACCACTGCTGATGAATTCCTGCAGGGCTTGTCAACATCACTCCAGTGGGTACGAGTATAACATACACGAACACCTATAGATTATGTATTGTGTTGTAATTTGAAAAAGAAGTAGCATGACCACAGTTGGTGTCATCATGGGCATGATACCATGTTATCAGGTGTGCACATAAATGTTGATGCACTAGAATACAAAGTTTTGATCATATCTTCTGTTATTGTAACATAGGCACTGCTACATTTTCCAGAAAGCTAACACTGCGGTCAATATGGAGTCCTCGCACTGGAGTTTGTGTAAATCATAGGCCGAAGTTCAACTGAGTTTAAGAGACAGTGCTGAAAGAACAAGGGACGACTTTTCACCTTGCGAACATTGGTCCAACGAGCAGCCTGATAATTACTATTCGTCAATCTTTGCGAGAAGTAATTGACGAATCAGTGGAGAATTGGAGGAAGCTTCATTTAATTTATTTGCGTGTGGAATCCTTCTAGAGATTCCCTCAGCTAGCGCTCGCAGGAGAAGCCTTGGGTCGCCTCTCTCTGTTGAGCTAGCCTTGAATATCAGCTGCACGCGGTCATTTCAGTGTCAAAAATAGTTGAAGACTATGCCTATGTAAAGGCTAACCAATTTTTTAAGTGTCATACTGACCCGATCATCAATAGTATGACCTAGTGTATAACATTTTAATGGGTCCACGCTGACTGATCTTTAGCTAATCCGACCAGTATTACTCAACTAATGTAGGTCAATTCGGGGATGCTTGTTTGACCCACAATATAGTGGCTTTGCTGTGGAATGGGTTTGACACACTATTTCACTTATTATTGGAAACTTATTTCTGAAAAATTTAGCAGATTTTCTGCTCAGTAGCCTTCTGTTGTTGGCATTCTTGCAACCACTTCACGGCATACACTCTACGGCAGCCACTCTACTGCATACACTCTACGGCAGCCTCTCTACGGCCTACACTCTACGACAGCCTCTCTACGGCCTACACTCTACGACAGCCACTCAATTTCATACACTCTACGACAGCTACTCTTCGTCCTGGTATTGCTGGCTTTCCTACAGTCAATTCATAGTAGCCTGGCATTCCTTTCTTTGTCGCTTGAAAATTTGAATAAATGTTCCGTTTCTTTATTGACACCATTTAATGAAATTATTGCATTTGATTAGGCTTTTGAAAGCATTGCGAAGATACCTCTTGAGAGCGGAATGCAAAGAAATAAGGGATACTGGGTTGGCGTGTCGTTCCGGTTTTTCAGGTCAACAACGCCTTTAACGAATTGAGTGACTTCTCACCAATGAGACAGGGCAGAATTTTTATAAGCTGAATGAAGTAGAAGGGATTATAAACGTTAACATTTGGTATAAACTAGAGGTGACTTCTAGGCTGGAATAGTGATACAAAAAAAATGAATTACACTGATTTGAATTGATGTTAAATTGCATTAAGTGCAATGAATGAACAAGTGTTTTTTGACATCTCTTAAACAGACAGTTTTGACTAACACAGTATTTTGTGTATGAAATTTGTGTATGTGCTCAATTGATGAATCATAAATTACTAATAACCGAGAAATGGGTTTGAGTCTTTATTTTTGTTTTGTGATCATGAATGAAGTTTTACAAAAGTGAGACGCGCCTGATCGGAGCTTAACTTGAAAAAAAACATCTGGCAACGCAGCCAACCAAGACACATACACGAACCAATGAGATGAGCCTAAGCTTGCGAGTCTGAGGCCGTCAATTCTAAGACGTGGTGCAACTTCGTAACAAAACGTAGCAACACATACATAAAATGTTGTGTGACAAGAGTTTTCGACTTTCTTCTGCTAAAGTGCAGGCTTGGGATCTAAATAATGTTGATTAAATAGAGGGTTGTTAAAAATAAAGCAATGCAGATTATTTATGTCGTCAAACCATGCACCGAACATGGTATTACAAAATTTGGTGAAAGCCTAAAACCAGCAGATTCCCAAATTAGGCCTTTTTAAATCACTTCGAAGTGAATCGAATTCCTCTGCGTGAAAAAAAATATATTTGTGGTTATGATAGTAACAATGGTAGCTCGAAGAATGGGTTAACTCATATATGTATATATATA
>SDVV010044372.1:0-10162 GCA_016164225.1 Gammarus roeselii
TACGATTATGCTGTGATTACTTTAGTTAAAGAAGATTCGTTTTAACCCTATTTTGGACTGAGTTGGAGAATAATTTCATCAGGTTTGTATATACTATACCGTGTTCGTGTAGAAGTATTCCACGTCGCTTACTATATGTTTCAGTTATGTAAATCAGTCACATGTCTTGGCAACTTATTCACGTTAGTTGCTTGTTTGGTAACATGCTAGTTTTTTGTCTCGTACACCATTGTTTTCAATGTATGTTTGGGTGGTAGAGAATTGATCTTCTTGCTTTATTAGAACCCAAGCGTTTTAGTATTTTTCATTTAGTTTTGTATATCCTCTGTACAGGTTCCATCTTCGATGCAAGGTATTGCTTATTTTATACAATTATAGTAATAATAGGATATATTACGTTTGTATTTGCAATGTAGAACATTATTTCAGGGGTAATTTAGTTACATGTTGTATATTTTTAGGGCTTTATAAATCTTCTTACATCCTCAGGAGGGACAAAAAAGCTAAGACGGCTACACGAAACATTTTATTAATTGAATGTTTTGAGGCTATAACCCATCTTCAGCATCTGAAAAGTCAGAACAAAATTTTGAGTAAATTCAATTAAATAATAATCAATACAATATTTGTTAAAACTGATATTGTTCCCACCTACCTAGTACATGTGGTAACAACTTCCACAACAACGTATAAACTACCGATTAACTAAATTCAGGGGATGTGAACTCCGGCTGTCATTAAGGGAAGGTTTACTCCTGTAAATATGCAACGATTCTAAAATGCGAAAATCAACAATTTTATTTGTCGAAACCAATATTTTAAAATGTTCTTCCTCTACTGAACTATTGCAATTTTCTGCAATAGTTCTGCGAATTGTAGAGTGAGGAGGTTTGCAAAGAAGGGATCCTGTCCGGAAGCTCCTACCGGCATACTCAGCAACTCTGGTCCGGAGAGTACGAACGGTTGACCCGACGTACTCGGATGCACAATGTGCACAACTAAATTGATACACCAGAGAAGATTTCATGCCGTTGGGAACCGCATCGCTGAACTTGAATAATGTTCCAATACTGAAAGTGTTTGTCAATACAATTTTGAAACAAACATCAGGTACATATTTAGGTAACAAGTGAAGTAATTCGTACATGAGCTTTTCTGGTTGGGCTCCAAAACATGGAAGAGAGATATACAATTGCTTGTCACATGAATTGATACTAGGCTGGGGCACAAAATTACTCGTCAAAAATTTCTTGATTTGAGATACAATTAAAGTTGAAGGATGACCATTAGAGATGAAAAACCTCTTCAAAAATTCTAATTCGGCATGTAACGAACAGTAATCTGAACAAATTTTATATGCACAGCATACCACTGTCATAATACTGTTGAGCTTAAATCAAAAGAAAACGAAACTGAAAAGACTAGTGCCTAGACCCGAAAAAGTTATCTTGCGGTAAACATAATTCTTAAATTTACTATATTGATTTTTAACGGTACAGTCTAAAAAAAAATTCAGAATTTCGTTCCATATCCATAGTGAAGATTATGTTACTATGTTTTGTGTTCAGATTCATGAAATAATGCTGGTGGCGAAATAAGAGGAAGGTATCATCTACATGGCGCATGTAGAAAACCGGTCGGAAATGGGGATGGCAATCGTTGATCCAATTTATTTCGTGAAAACACATGAATATATTCGTAAAAGTGGGTCCTGGAGGGAGGCCCATACCTAATCCTTCAATTTGACTATAGAAATTTTCCATTAAAGAGAAAAATTAGTTCAGGACAGAGAGCTCTAGAAGACTCTTAAAGTTAATTTGTTTTAGACCTAAAACTAGAGAGTGTTAATTTGGTCAAAAAAGAAACCGAGACAAATTTCGATGGTTTCATGCAGAAGTATGTTCGTGCACAAATTTTCGATATCGAAAGAGGCCATACAATATTAGTCAGCATTTGGAAAACCATTTATCTGTTCGACAAATGAATAAGAAATATCAACTGTGAATTCATTAGTAGTTAGTGGGGCCAGAACCGGGACTAAATGCTTGGCTAAACGAAAGCTAGGTGTGTTATATGCCGCAAATGTTGTCCAAAACTGAAATTTAGTACAAAAACTGGTTTATGAACCTTAGGTAAGTCGTAAAATATACCAGAACCCGACCCGGTAACAAAAAGTTGCGTATAAATTTAATCGGAGAGCACCTTCAATTTTTTCAAGTTTGCGAAACAAGTTGTTTACTTTATCCTCCAACTTCTGTGAAAATTTGGGTATCGATTCAGACACCTCCAAAAACTTGTTACCGTCAGAAATAATAGCTGTCATGCTAGCTAGGTATTGTTGTTTGTCAAGGATAACGACCCCTCTACTTTTGTCTGGTATACAAACGACGATTGCTGAGGGATTAGCGGCAAACTTCTTGAGGTCCATAACGTCCTGTTAAAAAGGATCGCCGAAAATATTTTGAAAGGCTTGAAACCGTATAAATACTTAAACGACAGAGATTGGACCCGAGAGGACAATTCGGAGTACTTGGCTGCATCTCTAACGTTGTCCTTCAAGTAGTGCATTCATTTTTCAAATGAAAGGAAGTACTGGAAGAAGTCCAATTTGTACACAGGTTTATGGAAGTCCAATCTGAAAGCAAGGTGTGTCTTGATACGTTGGGAAAGAACAATTGTGCTCTGGTTGAAGATAACTTTTTCTGGGTCGCAAGGTTGCAAGTTATTGTGCAGTCCAAGGTTGTTGAGCTTCCTTATGTGAGTTGTCGGGGAAGCCCGTCGAAACTCGTCAATTTGCAGACTAGGATATCGACGAACTAGAACAGAATCAAGTCAACTGAAGGTTGCGTTAACTGTGTTTTCATTTGATTGTAACGCTCCTGACAATTTTGCAATGGTTTTCTTCTTGGAGGAAATTTCACTGATGAGTAACTCCGCCTGCCAGGCTCTATATTTAGAAATTGGAGGAATGCAAACATTTCATGTACAATTTGAAGTGAAGAAAGTTAGGAAACACATTGTGCACCTTACATTCAGTGAAAAATCAAGAACAAGTTTAGATTTAACTAATTTCCTATAAGTATTCTCATAGGACTAGTAAATGCGAGAGCCGTCCCAGCCGTAACGATTCCGGTTATAATCGGGTAAATCAGAATAGTGCTTAACTCGCAATCTTAGAGGGAACCAATAGGCTAAGACGGCTACACGAAACATTTTTATTAACCTAACGTTTCGGGTCTATTACCCATCTTCAGCATCTGAAAAGTCAGAACAAATTTTTGGAGTAAATTCAATTAGATAATAATCAATACAATAATTGAAAAAAATGATATCGTATCTACCTACCTAACTACATGTGGTAACAACTTCCACAACAAACTTATAAACTACCTATTAACTAAATTTAGGGGATGTGAACTCTGGCTGTCATTAAGGGAAGGTTTACTCCTGTAAATATGCAACGGTTCCAAACTGCGGAAATCAAACATTTTAGCTGCTGAACCCAATATTTTAAAATGCTCTTCTTTTGCTGGACTATTGCAATTTTCTGCATGATTGCGAATTATAGTGAGGAGGTTTGCAAAGAAGGGATCCTGTCCAGAAGCTCCTACCGGCATGCTCAGCAACTCTGGTACGGAGAGAACAAACGGTTGACCCGACGTACTCGGATGCACAATGTCCACAATTAAATTGATACACCAGAGAATATTTCATGCCATTGGGAAGCGTATCCTTGAACTTGAATGAGGTTCCAATACTGAAAGTGTTCACGAATACAATTTTGAAACTAACATCATTACATATTTAGATAACAAGTGAAGTAATTTGCACTTGAGCTTTTCTGATTGGACTCCAAAAAAATGGCAAAGAGAGATACAATTGCTAGTCAAAGGAATTAACATTAGGTTGGGGCACAAACTTACTCGCCAAAAATTTCTTGATTTGAGATTCAATTAAAGTTGATGGATAACCATTAGAGATGAAAAACCTCTTCAAAATTTCTAATTCGGTATGTAACGAACAGTAATCTGAACAAATTCTATATGCACGGGCTAGCAGTGTCATAATACTGCTGAACTTAAATCGAAAGGAAACAAAACTGAAAAAACTATTGTCTAGACCCTCCTTACTCTACTATTCGCAATCATGCCGATAATTGCAATAGTTCAGTAAAAGAAGAACATCATAAAATATTGGGCTCGGCAGATAAAATTGTTGATCTTCGCATTTTGGAATCGTTGCATATTTACAAGAATAAAACCTTCCCTTAATGACACCCAGAGTTCACATCTCCTAAATTTAGTTAATATGTAGTTTATAGGTTGTTGTGGAAGTTGTTACCACATGTAGTTAGGTGGGTAGGTACAATATTTTTTTTTATTATTGAATTGATTATTATCTAATTGAATTTACTCTAAATTTTGTTCTGACTTTTTAGATGCTGAAGATGGGTTATATACCCTAAATGTTCAATTAATAAATATGTTTCGTGTAGCCGTCTTAGCTTTTTTGTTCCTTCTAAGATTGCGAGCTAAGCACTATTCTGATTTACCTGATTATATCCGGAATCGTTATGGCGGCGACAGCTTTCGAATTTACTGGTCCCATGAGAATACTTATAGAAAATTAGTTGAATTTAAACTTCATCTTGATTTTCTCACTAAATGTAAGGTGTACAATGTGTTTCCTAAATTTCTTCACTTCAAACTGTTCAAGAGATGTTTGCATTCCTCCAATTTCTATAGAGCCTGGCAGGCGAAGTTACTCATCAGTGAAATTGCCTCCAAGAAGAAAACCATTGCAAAATTGTCAGAAGCGTTACAATCAAATGAAAACACAGTTAACTAAACCTTCAGCCCGCTTGATTCTGTTTTATTTCGTCGATATACTGGTCGGACAATTGACGAGTTTTGATGGGTTCTTCTACAACTCACACAAGGAAGCTCAACAGCCATGGACTGCACAATGATTTGCAGCCTTGCGGCCTAAAAAAAAATATTTTCAACCTTAGCACAATTGTTCTTTCCCAGCGTCAATAAAATGTCAATAAATTGCACAGTATCGGTATTAGAGGCAAGCTTAACAACTGGATAAAATGCTGGCTTACGGACAGACGGCAGCAAGTTGTACGTAACGGAGCTTCTTCCGCTGGGGTAATGTTACAAGCGGCGTGCCTCAAGGATCCGTGCTAGGGCCAGTTATCTTTATAATATTCATTAACGATATCGATAGCTACGTACTCTCAAACATTAGCAAGTTTGCAGACGATACTAAGATCCAAGGAAAAGTGCAAACTGAACTAGAGTGTCAGCAGATCCAACTCGACTTGAACATAAATTTTGATTGGTCAGAAAAGTGGCAAATAAAATTTAATGTAGACAAATACAAAGTTATGCACATAGGTCCTCATAACCCCAAACACGAATATTCAATATCTGGAAAGAAACTCATTCCCGTCACCGAAGAGAGAGATTTATGTGTCATCATTAGTAACGACTATAAAAGCAGCAAGCAATGTAACGATGCTGCCAGGAGAGGCAACAAGGTGCTAGGTATGATATCCGGCACTATCTTGTACAAAAAACTAACACAGTATGCTCAAGTTGTTCAATGCATTTGTTAGACCGCATCTCGAGTATGCCGTTCAATTCTGGTCTCCATTCCTTAGAAAAGACGTTATCAAACTTGAGAAGGTTTAACGTAGAGCTACCAAACTCATCCGCTCGCTGCAAAATAAATCGTATGGAGACAGGCTTCGTGAACTCAATCTTTATTCGGTAAAGAAACGTCGAGTCAGAGGCGACATGATAGAAGTGTGGAAGATTTTGAAGGGTAAGGGAAACTTCGACCGAGCGAGCCTTTTCACTCTAGATACAAACGGAGTGACTAGGAACAATGAATACAAAATCGTTGGGAAACGTTTCTCACTCGATATCACGCGCAATTTCTTCACGTATAGAGTTGTCGAAGAATGTAACAATTTTCCAGCATAGGTTGTAAACAGCAATACAATCGAAACGTTCAAGTCGTGGCTCGATAAGTTCTACATAAATCGACGATATATTGCTAAACCGTTCCCTTTCCTCTTGTTATAAATAAAACAGAAATAGCACACGAAGCTCTCTTAGACGTTCTACTTCAGAACTAATCCTCTTGCTATCAGAAGGCAGCCTAATTTTGGCCAATAGGCCTGTTGTTGTCTTCCTACACTTGTAAACACTTGTAAACGTATCAAGACACTCCTTGCTTCCGGATTGGACTTTCATTAACCTGTGTACATTTTGGACTTTTTCAAGTACTTCCTTTCATTTGAAAAATTAATACACTAATTGAAAGACAACGTTAGAGATGCAGCCAAGTACTCCGAATTGTCATCATCTCGGGTCAAATCTCTGGCGTTTAAATATTTCTACAGTTTCAGGACATTCAAATTTTTTTCGGATATATTCTCTAAACAGGGCGTTTTGAACCTCAAAAAGTTTGCCTCTAATCCCTCAATAACAGTCGTTTGTAAACCAGATAAAGGTAGAGGGGTCGTTATCCTTGACAAACAACAATACCTAGCTAGCATGACAGCTATTGTTTCTGACGGTAACAAGTTTTTGGAGGTGTCTGAATCGATTCCCAAATTTTCACAGAAGTTATAGGATAAAGTAAACAACTTGTTACGCAAACTCAAAAATTTAAAGGTGCTCTCCGATGAAATTTATACGCAACTTTTTGTTACCGGGTCGGGTCCTGGTATATTGTACAGCTTACCTTAGGTTTATAAACCAGATTTTTGTACTAAATTTCATTTTAGGCCAATATATGCTCCATATTACACTCTTAGCTTCCGTTTAGTCAAGCATTTAGTCCCGGTTCTGGCCCCATTAACAACTAATGAATTTACAGTTGATAATTCTTATTCATTTGTCGAATAGATAACTGATTTTCCAAATGCTGACGTCTGCATGAAACCATCAAAATTTTGTCTCCGTTTCTTTTTTGACAGAGTTAACACTAGTTTTAGGCCTGAACCAAATTCATTTCAAGAGTCTTCTAGAGCTCTCTGTCCTAAACTAATTTTTCTCTTTAATGGAAAGTTGTATCGTCAAATTGAACGATTAGGATGGGTCCCCCTCCGGGACCCACCTTTTTGAATATATTCACGTGTTTTCACGTGAATGGCACTATGTAGATGATACCTTCCTCTTACCTGTCACCAATCCCACGCAGCATTATTTCATGATTACCTGAACGCAAAACATAGTAACATAAACTTCACAATGGAAATTGAACAAAATTCTGAACTTTATTTTTTAGACTGTACCGGTAAAAAGCAAAATAATTAATTTAAGTGTTCTGTTTACCGCAAGAGAACCTTTTCGGGTCTTGGCACTAGACTTCTCAATTTCGTTTCCTTTCGACTTGAGCTCAGCAGTATTATGACACTGTAATCTCGAGCATATAAAATTTAATCGGATTACTGTTTGTTAAATGCCGGATTAGGATTTTTGAAGAGGTCTTTCATCTCTAATGGTTATCCATCAACTTTGTTTGAATCTCAAATCAAGACATTTTTGACGAGTAAGTTTGTACCTCAACCTAGAGTTAATTCTTGTAACAACCAATAGTATCTTTTTCTGTCATTTTTGGAGCCCAATCAGAGAGGCTTAAGTGCAAATTACTTCACTTGTTATCTAAATATGTACCGGATGTTAGTTTCAAAACTGTATTCGTGAACACTTTCAGCATTGGAACCTCATTCAAGTTCAAGGCTACGCTTCCCAATGGCATGAAATCTTCTCTGGTGTATCAATTTAGTTGTGGACATTGTGCATCCGAGTACGTCGGGTCAACCGTTCGTACTCTCCGTACCAGAGTTGCTGAGCATGCCGGTAGGAGCTTCCGGACAGGATCCCTTCTTTGCAAACCTCCTCACTATAATTCGCAATCGTGCAGAAAATTGCAATAGTTCAGTAAAAAAATAACATTTTAAAATATTGGGTTCGGCAGATAAAATTGTTGATCTTCGCATTTTGGAATCGTTGCATATTTACAGAAGTAAACCTCCCCTAAATAACAGCCAGAGTTAAATCCCTAAATTTAGTTGATAGGTAGTTTATACGTTAGTTGAGGAAGTTGTTACCACATGCAGTTAAGTAGGTAGGCACAATATCATTTTTTTTTATTCCTGTATTGATTATTATCTTATCGAATTTACTCTAATTTTGTTCTGATTTTTCAGATGCTGAAGATGGGTTATAGACCATAAACGTTCAATTAATAAATATGTTTAGTGTAGCCGTCTTATCTTTTTTGTTCCTTCTAAGATTGAGAACTAAGCACTATTCTGATTTACCTTCTTACATCCTGGTACAATGTTTGACGCTGATGTTATAGATATAGAAGATTCGATTTGTTACAAACTTGGTCTTGTTGTTAGCTTATTGTATGTTTATTGTAGGACCTTTCTTCAATATCTAGGAGGAGGTAGAGAATTCACATAGGCAAAAGCTCGTTGCGTATATGCTGATTTGTATAATTAGACCGATTTACTTTGACGGATACCATAGTGTATTCCAATTTTTAATGTGAATTAGAGCAGAGTATAGAATAACGTAGTTATTTTATTATTGTTGTAGGATTTTTTTCCACAATAATCATAGGAATGTATGTTTAAGAGGTGTAAATCCGTACTGCATCTATGTGGAATTTTGTCATTGAACCCTAGCAAGTGTGTAGTTTAACGTTTTAGAAGACGATTTACTGAATGGATGGGTCCTGTTGTAGAGGCGGCTTACACTCTTTGGTGGTCATTTGGAGTTCGTCCAAGTTCAACGTGAATTTGTTAGTTTATGTGGATGTTGGTCACAACTTCCATGGGTTTGTCAGAGAGGTTATCCGACAAGCTGCTGATCGTTGTAGTGATTTACTTCAGTCGTCGGTGAACAGAACCCCAGCTTTTTATGGTCACACTCTATGAGTCTCATGCCAGGCCCATTTTTAACCACTGTACCTGTGAATAGATTCTCGGTTATGTCCAGGATGTGACTTTGCTCGACGTTGTTCAGAGATGATGGACTAAACAGATGCGTGGTATGTCTGAGGTATTGTACCATGACTGGGTGGTACCTATAAATTTGTTATATATCAGTGATAGATTGCTGAGAAGTGGCCAAGTAAAGCATTGTAGAGTTCGTTGTTATGACACAGTGGGCTTGGATTTTGTCCTACTAGAGGCATATCATCAGCTAGGTCTAGTGATATGTTATAGATTTTAACATATACCGAAGAATTATTACTTCATTATGCGTGAACTCAGTGTTCGTTTTAAACGTCAGATATTTTCGATATGACTGTTATGCTGTTATGTTATTAGTATACGATCTTAGCCATGAACCAGATCACGTGGGTGATTGGAGTAGGATATATCATCTATGTGTGGTAGGATCTACCATATAGAATAGTTAATCATCGTCGGTTAGGGTAGGGTAGAGAATCTTATTTAGCTATTTTATAGTCGTTGTTGTATGTTTTGAATGGTTATCATACGAATATATCTGTATTAGGTATAAATTCGCCTAATTTAACGGAATGCTGTGTATAAAATACGCTTAATTGGATGTAATGATCCAAAATTTGGTATGTTTCATCTCGCGACGATGGATTTCGGTCCGGTTCCACGTCGTCTTGGAGAACTAGTCTACCGGATTTGTGTTGAGTGTTAGTGTTAAAATATTCATAAATTACATGAAGATCGCAATTATGTTATCCCTTCGCATGTCTTTACCAGATGCTTTTTCCCGCATGTCATACTTTTATAAATGTTTGTGATACGCTTGCAGTTTATACACTTAGAAGTTATTGATTAATTCAGGCTTTGTTGTGAGATCGCGTTCCAATTCAGAATATGTGACTTATTCGAGCATTCACCATATCCACTGTAGCATTTTTCACTAAAGGTTTGTGATGATGGCCGTGAACCTAACCCATCCTAACCTATCCTACCTTGATCTAACTAAGGATTATATTTTTCCCCGCTTTGATACATATTTTATGTATTTTTTTATTGATTTAAACTATATTCATATCAAATCTATTCACTTGACTGTGTTGTTTTACCAATTTATAAAAGTTTATATACCTACATATATATATATATATCTACATATATATA
>SDVV010044373.1:0-10162 GCA_016164225.1 Gammarus roeselii
TAACACTGAGCAATATGGGCACTGGTTGTGGTGCCTAACACTGAGCAATATGGGCACTGGTTGTGGTACCTAACCCTGAGCAATATGGGCACTGGTTGTGGTGCCTAACACTGAGCAATATGGGCACTGGTTGTGATACCTAACCCTGAGCAATATGGGCACTGGTTGTGGTGCCTAACACTGAGCAATATGGGCACTGATTGTGGTGCCTAACACTGAGCAATATGGGCACCGGTTGTGGTACCTAACCCTGAGCAATATGGGCACTGGTTGTGGTGCCTAACACTGAGCAATATGGGCACTGATTGTGGTGCCTAACACTGAACAATATGAGCACTGATTGTGGTGCCTAACTCTGAGCAATATGGGCACTGATTGTGGTGCCTAACACTGAGCATTATGGGCACTGATTTTGGTATCTAACAGTGAGCAATATGGGCACTGATTGTGGGGCCTAACAGTGAGCAATTTGGGCACTGATTGTGGGGTCTAACTGTGAGCAATATGGGCACTGATTGTGGGGCCTAACAGTGAGCAATATGGGCACTGATTGTGGGGCCTAACAGTGAGCAATATGGACACTGATTGTGGGGCCTAACAGTGAGCAATATGGGCACTGATTGTGGGGCCTAACAGTGAGCAATATGGGCAATATGGCGGTCAGTAACACTTTATCACTGCATGATGTGCAAAACATTCAGTTACACTTTATCACTGCATAATGTGCAAAACATTCAGTAACACTTTATCACTGCATAATGTGCAAAACATTCAGTAACACTTTATCACTGCATAATGTGCAAAACATTCATTAACACTTTATCACTGCATGATGTGCAAAACATTCATCAACACTTTATCACTGCATAATGTGCAAAACATTCAGCAACACTTTATCACTGCATAATGCGCAGATCATTCAGTAAAACTTTATCACTGCATAATGTGCGAGACGGTCAGTAACACTCTAACACGCATAATGTGCAAGACGGTCTGCCATCACCAAACACTACGAGAGTGCAGGGATGGCAGAGTGGGTGCTCTGACTGCCATCACTGCACATTACGCGAGTGGAGAGATGGCAGAGTGGGTGCTGTCTGCTATCCCTGCACATTACGCGAGTGCAGGGATGGCAGACTGGGTGCTCTGTCTGCCATCCCTGCACATTACAAGAGTGCAGGGATGGCAGACTGGGTGCTCTGTCAGCCATCCCTGCACATTACAGGAGTGCAGGGACGGCAGAGTGGGTGCTCTGTCTGCCATCCCTGCACATTACGAGAGTGCAGGGATGGCAGACTGGGTGCTCTGTCTGCCATCCCTGCACATTACAAGAGTGCAGGAATGGCAGAGTGGGTGCTCTGTCTACCATCCCTGCACATTACAAGAGTGCAGGGATGGCAGAGTGGGTGCTCTGTCTGCCATCCCTGCATATTACAAGAGTGCAGGGATGGCAGACTGGGTGCTCTGTCTGCCCTCCCTGCACATTACTAGAGTGCAGGGATGGCAGAGTGGGTGCTCTGTCTGCCATCCCTGCACATTACAAGAGTGCGGGGATGGCAGACTGGAGACTCTGTCTGCAATCCCTGCACATTACTCGAGTGCAGGGATGGCAGAGTGGGTGCTCTGTCTGCCATCCCTTCACACTACATGAGTGCAGGGATGGCAGACTGGGTGCTCTGTCTGCCATCCCTGCACATTACCAGAGTGCAGGGATGGCAGACTGGGTGCTCTGTCTGCCATCCCTGCACATTACAAGAGTGCAGGGATGGCAAACAGAGCCACAGTGCTCTGCACATTACGATATGCACATTAGATCGATGTCATCTGCTGCCGTGCTCTTTGGGTAACGGTAGGCAAAGGAGATTTGACACTTGGTATGTTTAGCAATACTTAAACTGATATTCACTGTCAGAAATAAAAGCGATATTTGACTGAAGTGATTGGCAGCCCTTGACCGGACAATTTAAATTCAACGGATGAATTCAACGGACAATGTTTCTTGACCGAAACAGGACCGAATATGATGAATATTTCCGTTAAACTTTAGAAACTGGTCTGAACATATTGACTGTTCGAACAACGGAACTTTTCTGCTGGTGTTGACTTATGATTATGCCTATTCTGTCAACACACCGTGCGTGCACTGCTCGTCACTATGACCAGCGTCCGTAGAAATCTGCCCGCCACAAAACCGCCTTTCCCCTACCAGCGTTTGAACTCGCAACATGCAGCACCAGAGGCCGGCAAGGCACTCCGATATGCTGACCAGTCGGCCACAGCGGCTCAACGCTTTTTTTAATCATTCCTCTTCGGAACCGAATATTCGTTCACTGAAAATGTGTCCGCGTGGGAATTGTCAGTTTGATATCCTATTGCATGTCTTCTACAATCAATTGTCTCGCTATGCGTGATTTCTTTCTACCTGGACATTATTTTGAACGGGATGCTTGTATTGAATAAAAAGCCGACTATTTGAAATAATGGAATAACAGATATTAGCAGTGTACCCCATGGGGAGGCATATATTCAAAATGATAGGTGCTTCATTTGGTTTCTCTTTTCAGATCGATTAGCTTATGTCGTTGCCGATATGTACCAGCTTATTATTAAATCTGGTAAAACGACGGACATAAATGATCGGTTTTATCGACATAATTAGATATCAAAAAAATTAAATTTCATACGGTGTAATATAATTACTGAAAAAAGTACGGCATTCAAGCAGATGTTCCGACATTATGTCGGAGTGAAAATATATAAATCTGTTGAAATTTCAAAATAAATGTAGTTATCTTGTAATAAAATAAATAAAATAATTTCCGCTTAAAAAACGGATAAATTTCGCGATTTTAATCACCGGAAATTCAGGAAAAATTATCCCCAATTATATGTTTGTTTCACATGTCTTTTTTACAGTTTACGTCGTGTCCGCTGTTATGAATAAACACTTATATGTTTGTAGAGACATTTTATGAGGAACAATATTCCTCAACCCTCTCGTCCTTGTTATCTTTGTGGAATAGTGAGAAACCCAGGAGAGTTATTCGCTTAGATATTTTCTGCCTTCCATTCAAAATTCTGTGACTGCTATTATGTCGATATTTCCGTTCATTGCATACAAGGATGCCCAGTTCGTCGATTTTCTCTGGGAGACTTCAAACGTCTACATAATAACATTTGATGGTTCCAGCAGTCACACTAACTATATTTTCTTAACGCGAATTGCGTCTATTTCAAGGCGTTTCATCTTTGCCAATTCCATTGATTTTGTAATTAATGGATTGTTTTTGCGTCAACTGCCTAATGCCTTTCTCTTGGATGTGATTACAGCCTTCGTTTTTTTTGCAAGGTTTTGGGTAAGGCGTCGGAACTTCGATGTTCCCTTGTACTGGCACTCTGTCACTTGTACTGGCACTCTGTCACTTGTACTGGCACTCTGTCTCTTGTACTGGCACTCTGTCTCTTGTACTGGCACTCTGTCTCCTGTACTGGCACTCTGTCTCTTGTACTGGCACTCTGTCTTCTGAACTGTCACTCTGTCGCTCGTACTGCCACTCTGTCTCTTGTACTGGCACTCTGTCTCTTGTACTGTCACTCTGTCTCTTGTACTGTCACTCTGTCTCTTGTACTGGCACTATATCTCTTGTACTGGCACTCTGTCTCTTGTACTGGCACTCTGTCTCTTGTACTGGCGCTCCGTCTATTGCACTGTCACTCTGTCTCTTGTACTGTCACTCTGTCTCTTGTACTGGCACTGTCTCTTGAACTGTCACTCTGTCTCTTGTACTGTCACTCTGTCTCTTGTACTGGCACTCTGTCTCTTGTACTAGCACTTTGTCTCTTGTGCTTTCACTCTGTCTCTTGTACTAGCACTCTGTCTCTTGTACTGGCACTCTGTCTCTTGTACTGGCAGTCTGTCTCCTGTGCTGGCACCCTGTCTCTTGTACTGTCACTCTGTCTCTTGTACTGGCACTCTGTCTCCTGGGCTGGCACTCGGTCTCTTGTACTGGCACTCTGTCTCTTGTACTGGCACTCTGTCTCTTGTACTGGCACTCTGTTTCTTGCACTGTCACTCTGTCTCTTGTTCTGACACTCTGCCTCTTGTACAGGCACTCTGTCTCCTGTGCTGGCACTCTGTCTCTTTTACTTGCGCTCTGTCTTTTCTACTGTCCCTCTGTCTTTCGTCAGCGGTAGCTCCTGCATCAATTCTACTTTTGGGTTTACTTCCGGTGCAGGCGAGGGCTGTTGTGGCACCGGATCGGGCTGTTGTGGCACCGGATAAGGCTGTTGTGGCACCGGATCAGGCTGTTGTGGCGCCGGATCAGGCTGTTGTGGCACCGGATCGGGCTGTTGTGACACCGGATCAGGCAGTTGTGGCACCGGATCAGGCTGTTGTGGCATCGGATCAGGCTGTTGTGGCGCCGGATCAGACTGTTGTGGGGCCGGATCGGGCTGTTGTGGCGCCGGATCGGGCTGTTGTGGCACCGGATCGGGCTGTTGTGGCACCGGATCAGGCTGTTGTGGCACCGGATCAGGCTGTTGTGGCACCGGATCAGGCTGTTGTGTGTCCGGATCGGGCTTTTCTGGCAAAACCACGGAATTGGTGTCGCGTGGACGGGACGTTTCCTCAAATATTTTTTTCTACGTTTACGATAATGAGTTCAGCTTCGATATTCCGGAAGATCAAGTCCATATGTGTTCATGCCCATGTGTGCCTTGTTGGTGATTCCATTAAAGTCGCGGAACTCTAAGTGGATCATCGCTTCCCAATGATCAGATTATGCGGTTTGCTGAGATCAGCAGGAAACTGCAAGGCGATTGTTTATACACATCATCTTGCTCAACTTGTTTCTATCTTGTTCTGATGGGACAGGACGCCGGTGACATGGATGTTCGCGTATAATTTTTTCCTATATTCATACTTTCCCATGTATTTTCCGTTATCTTCATGTCATCCACTCTGGCTTGTAATATTATTGGTTTAGGAGAAATAATTATTTCAACTGGATTATTCCTTTTATCCTGTAAATTTTAAAATCACGCAAAACAATTTTTTTCAGTTGAAGTCTCTTATTTTGCTGGTTAAATTAGAAAGAAGTGACATTGTAAAAACCGATCACAATAATTCGATCTGTGTTCTCACAGGGTCGCAAAATTCTTCAATAGCTAACGTCTGAACAGCCCTTTTATCTCCGCTTACTGTCATATCAGCCACAAGTTGATCCAACAACCTCACTGTGGTACCATTTTTAACAGCGAACATGCATATCATTCCTCAACCAGTGCAGCCCCTTTCATACGTACTAATTGTCTTAGCCTCAAGTTGATCTACCAACCGCACTATGGTACCATTTTTTAAACTCAAACAAGCGTGTCATTTCATATTTTTGCATGCAACTTAATTGCGTACACTGCATTGCTGGTCGATAATATCCCATCTCGGAGTCCATTTCATGAGGATGTACTATCGGTTATGTAGATAGAGACGTTATTTTAAATTCCGCGTTTAATTTAAACTGCATTTCAATCAATTTATATGTGGTTAGTAAGTTTTTGTGGTTGCATGTTTACAGCCAAACGTCTGGAGGAAATGCAAATGTGTATATACATACCATAAAACATACAATCTCGGTGCAATGATGTCGTAAACAAAACGCGAACCTAAAAATAATGTCTCTATCTTTGTAACCCATAGCACTTCATATTGGTTAAGTCGGGTAAGTTCGGATGCGCTAAGGCAACGTCAACGTGTGATGCTTTTCACTGTCTGGCAGACCCCTGTTTGACAACAGTTGTGGACAGTGTCTCGTTTTCTATGATTTCTTTGACTGAGTTTGCCAAAGATGTTATGCTATCGATGTTCTCACGTCCAGCGCTGTACGCTTCTGGGCTTCTTTCGAGTTGTGCTGCCCTTGAAGTTTGTTGACTCGATGTAGAGAGACCGTAACTGTTTCCTTGACTTCAACTAATTCATTGTGTATCGTATCATAAAATTTGTGAGATTGTTCCTGCGCGTTTCTCAATGCATTGGATAGAAAAGCAGTGTTTAAAGCGAGCTATTTTGCAATCCCTATTTGGAGGACTATTGCGCTATGCCTGGGATAACTGTTTCAAAACATTCGTACGGAAAGGTGCAATTAGAAGCAAATGCCCCATTCCAGCTTAACAGAAACCATCTTGGACTTACGAATTGAGTAACAGCTGGAAAATGGAGTAAATGACTTAGTTTTATATTCGTGATGCTTTACGAACAGGAGATATGAACACTAAGTCATTTCATTAGATGCAGGTTGGGGTGGTTAGCTTTTTGAAATGACCTGCTGATTTTTTGTTTCTCTCGGCTGATTCATGTATGACCTACAGTGATGAGTTTCTGTGGGTGATTCTGTGAACCTAACTGTAGATGGAAACTAAACTGAGCTCGGCTGATTCATGTATGACCTACAGTGATGAGTTTCTGTGGGTGATTCTGTGAACCTAACTGTAGATGGAAACTAAACTGAGCTCGGCTGATTCATGTATGACCTACAGTGATGAGTTTCTGTGGGTGATTCTGTGAACCTAACTGTAGATGGAAACTAAACTGAGCTCGGCTGATTCATGTATGACCTACAGTGATGAGTTTCTGTGGGTGATTCTGTGAACCTAACTGTAGATGGAAACTAAACTGAGCTCGGCTGATTCATGTATGACCTACAGTGATGAGTTTCTGTGGGTGATTCTGTGAACCTAACTGTAGATGGAAACTAAACTGAGCTCGGCTGATTCATGTATGACCTACAGTGATGAGTTTCTGTGGGTGATTCTGTGAACCTAACTGTAGATGGAAACTAAACTGAGCTCGGCTGATTGAATAAGTGATTGAGTGATTATTTCGTAACAAAATATAATCTAGCTCTTTACAGGTCTTCAGTAAAAATGCACGGACTATACAAGATACTATTTAATATTATACTACAGATACTTTTCAAGAGCAGGTATGAGTAAACAATTGCTTTTACTTCATACCGATTTGTGCCGTACATCTGTATATGGATATAAACACACATTTATGTACTGTGAAAAAGTTATATAAGCATTGATGATGGAAAATTAGTTGTCATGATATGTCCAGGGAGGGCAATTGGAATATAGTTGAGAGGGGCATGACACCGAGCTGCTGACTGGCCGCCTCAGGGGGCTCCCGTGCCCGGCCGGAGGCCTGCGGTTAAAGCCTCGGAAAGAAGGAAGCTCAACGGCCCTACACTGCGCCACTCTGACCTTTGTTCCTAGCGATGCCCGACTATTGGTGATGTAATTTTTATCAATAAGCGGCTAACTCTGAGAGCGGTTGAATGATGACGGTAAAATGGACAAGTTTATGATGACGGTAAAATGGACGGGCTTATGATGACGGTAAAATGGACGGGTAATGATGACGGTAAAATGGACAAGTTTATGATGACGGTAAAATGGACGGGTTTATGATGACGGTAAAATGGACGGGTTTATGATGACGGTAAAATGGACAAGTTTATGATGACGGTAAAATGGACGGGTTTATGATGACGGTAAAATGGACGGGTTTATGATGACGGTAAAATGGACAAGTTTATGATGACGGTAAAATGGACGGGTTTATGATGACGGTAAAATGGACGGGTTTATGATGACGGTAAAATGGACAAGTTTATGATGACGGTAAAATGGACGGGTTTATGATGACGGTAAAATGGACGGGTTTATGATGACGGTAAAATGGACAAGTTTATGATGACGGTAAAATGGACGGGTTTATGATGACGGTAAAATGGACGGGTTTATGATGACGGTAAAATGGACAAGTTTATGATGACGGTAAAATGGACGGGTTTATGATGACGGTAAAATGGACGGGTTTATGATGACGGTAAAATGGACGGGTTTATGATGACGGTAAAATGGACGGGTTAATGATGACGATAAAATGGACGGGTTAATGATGGCGGTAAAATGGACGTGTTTATGATGGCGGTAAAATGGACGGGTTAATGATGACGGTAAAATGGACGTGTTTATGATGACGGTAAAATGGACGGGTTAATGATGACGGTAAAATGAACGGGTTAATGATGACGGTAAAATAGACGGGTTTATGATGACGGTAAAATAGTCGGTTGAATGATGACGGCAAAATAGACGGGTTAATGATGACGGTAAAATGGGTGGTTGAATGATGACGGTAAAATGAACGGGTTTATGATGACGGTAAAATGGACGGGTTAATGATGACGGTAAAATGGACGGGTTAATGATGACGATAAAATGAACTGGTTAATGATGACGGTAAAATGGACGGATTAATTATGACGGTAAAATAGCCGGGTTAATGATGGCGGTTAAATGGACGGTTGAATGATGACGGTAAAATGAACTGGGTAATGATGACGGTAAAATGGACGGGTTAATTATGACGGTAAAATGGACGGTTGAATGATGACGGTGAAATGAACTGGTTAATGATGACGGTAAAATGGACGGGTAAATGAGGACGGTAAAATGGACGGGTTAATAATGACGGTAAAACGGACAGGCTTAATGATGACGGTAAAATGGACGGGTTAGTTATGACGGCAAAATGGACGGTTGAATGATGACGATGAAATGAACTGGTTAATGATGACGGTAAAATGGACGGGTTAATGATGACGGTAAAATGGACGGGTTAATTAAGACGGTAAAACGGACGGGTTTAATGATGACGGTAAAATAGACGCGTTAATGATGACGGTAAAATGGAAGGTTGAATGATGACGGTAAAATGGACTGGTTGATGATGACGGTAAAATGGACGGGTTAGTGATGACGGTAAAATGGACGGGGTAATGATGACGGTAAAACAGACGGGTTTAACGATGACGGTAAAATGGACGGGTTAATGATGACGGTAAAATGGACGGGTTCATGATAACGGTAAAATGGACGGGTTAATGATGACGATAAAATGGCCGGGTTAATGATGACAGTAAAATGGACGGTTGAATGATGACAGTATAATAAACGGGTTAATGATGACGGTAAAATGGGCTGATGAATGATGACGGTAAAAAAGGACTAGATAATGATGACGGTAAAATGGATGGGTTAATGACGACGGTAAAATATACGGGTTAATGATGACGGTAAAATGGACGGGTTAGTGATGACGGTAAAATGGACGGGTTAAGGATGACGGTAAAATGGGCGGTTGGATGATGACGGTAAATGGACGGGGTAATGATGACGGTAAAATGGGTGGTTGAATGATGACGGTAAAATTGGAGAAATAATGAGCACTTGTGCGTGAAACGAATGACACAAATGGGTCAAATTTGCAATAAATAAAAAACTCGTGACATTCAACATGTAATAAGGTGTTTCTACCAAACGCGATAAATGTAAAAATATTGCGGAGTGTGATACCGTCTGGCCGGAACGTAGGGTCAATGCGACGCCAGGTGTAAAGCAACCACTATTGCATCTCCCTTCTGCTGGATAAAAATATTTTCTACTTGATCGATTGTACGGTATCCGTAATTGCGACGATACCTCACGCTGCCAACACCAGTGGTGGAAAATATTGGAAGGATAGCAAGGACATAAATTTTATAGCCAGCCTAACGTAGAGGAAGCAGTCATACCTGCGCGGTGCAGGCGCTGCCTACCTAAGCCTAACCGGTGAGGGTTTACCGTCCTGGAGCGAGGAGCAGAGGGTTTACCATCCTGGAGCGAGGAGCTGAGGGTTTACCGTACTGGAGCTAGGAACTGAGGGTTTACCGTCTTGGAGCGAGGAGCTGAGGGTTCACCGTCCTGGAACGAAAAGCTGAGGGTTTACCGTCCTGGAGCGAGGAGCTGAGGGTTCACCGTCCTGGAACGAAGAGCTGAGGGTTTACCGTCCTGGAACGAAGAGCTGAGGGTTTACCGTCCTGGAACGAAGAGCTGAGGGTTTACCGTCCTGGAGCAAGGAGCTGATAGCTTACCGTCCTGGAGCGAGGAGCTGATGGTTTACCGTCCTGGAGCGAGGACCTGATGGTTTACCGTCCTGGGGCGAGGAGATGAGGGTTCAACGTCCTGGAGCGAGGAGCTGATGGCTTACCGTCCTGGAGCGAGGAGCTGATGGTTCACCGTCCTGGAGCGAGGAGCTGATGGCTTACCGTCCTGGAGC
>SDVV010044374.1:0-10162 GCA_016164225.1 Gammarus roeselii
AGTAATTGTTAGTGTCGATGTGCTGCTGTGTTCATGGTTAGAACAGTAATTGTTAGTGTCGATGTGCTGCTGTGTTCATGGTTAGAACAGTAATTGTTAGTGTCGATGTGCTGCTGTGTTCATGATTAGAACAGTAATTGTTAGTGTCGATGTGCTGCTGTGTTCATGGTTAGAACAGTAATTGTTGGTGTCGATGTGCTGCTGTGTTCATGGTTAGAAGTGTAGTTCAATAATCTCTGTGCGACTGTGTAACTGATTAGCACAGCTTTTTTAGGCGACTAAGAAAATAGTATGTGATCAGGAGCATTAAACACTGCGACCTTGTAATACCCTGCGGGGCCTTTACTCAGTCAATACGAGTGAGTCTGTATAACCTTCATTGTATAAACTACACCAGCATACATACGTACAACACATAGCCTGTATACGAAATACTAAACATGGCACATCTTTAGTGCAACAAACAGATATTTCAAATATTTATAATACATCGTATGAATTACATATATGCCCAGCATAGCAGACAGATTTAGCTCTTATTCCTAATACATTACTAACTATACCTACTGTCTTATGTACGATTTATACATACATCGACGCACAAAAAAACAAGCACACAAATCTACGGATGTTGCTCAACACAGTTCACTTCCTTCTATGGCTAAGGCCAATTGCTGGGCACAATACAGTAGCTAGATACATTTTACCATTACTTTTCCCCAATTTAGAATGATGAGACTCAGACAGAATACTATGATGATGCATCTAGAGACAGTAAGGTACCCAACTCTGACTAAGCCGATATACCCAGGCTAATTTCAATAGTTGTAGCTCTTATTATAATCAGAAACGCGTGGTGACAAACATTGGAAGGCGCTGTAACAATCTCGCTCTCAAGCATCTCACGCTCTACTTAGAGGATAAAAATTGTGTACAGCTTCCCATCACTTCAAGAAGTAATTATAATCATCAATATATCCAAATGATTACAGTGTTTTTGTTAAGTAACAGCACCCTAGGTAGGGTTATGTGCTCCAGTGTATACATACACGCTAGCATAACTAAAACAAAATCTAGGAGAGGAGAGGGCCTTTTCAGCTGCTCTTCGTTTTTGATACGGTAAACTTTCAAGTGAAGCAGCGGATCCCGATGGAGGAACGTCTGTTCTATCGAACAGAAGTTTATTGAACTTTTAAATTTTGTCCAGATATGACGCTGTGATTGCAATACTGTTAACCTAACTCATATGAGTATATATCTTATGATACAGATAACGCTAATTGAAGCAAGGGTGAATGATTCCACTGATTATCCGTCGCTAGCTGACGCATCCAACCTCCTGAACCGAGCTATTCGGGGGACTCTTCGATGTTGTGAAAATGATCATCTGAAAAAGTGTTAAGCCTCCAATGATACGTGAATACGAGTTATTACTTTTAAACCGAGAAGTGTGGGTAGATGTGATGTCCTTTTAGTATCAGAAAACGCAGGCAGGTGGCAATATTCTTTTTGTCCCATGGAACGCGAGCAGGAGGCAATATCAATTTTTTCGCATGGAACGCGAGCAGGTGGCATTATCCTTTTTGTCCCATGGAACGCGAGCAGGAGGCAATATCCTTTTTGTCGCATGGAACGCGAGCAGGTGGCATTATTCTTTTTGTTCCATGGAATGCGAGCAGGTGGCATAATCCTTTTTGTTCCATGGAACGCGAGCAGGAATTAATATCCTTTTTCTCCCATGGAACGCGAGCAGGTGGCATTATCATTATTGCCCCATGGAATGCGAGCAGAAGGCAATGTCCTTTTTGTTCCATGGAGCGCGAGCAGGAATCAATATCCTTTTTGTCCCATGGAACGCGAGTAAGAGGCAATATCCCTTCATTACAGAGGAACGCAAGCATGAGGCCATATCTCTTCAGAAACATGGAACGAGAGCAGAAGGTAATACCCTTCAATACCATGGAACACAAAAAAGGAGGCAATATCACTTCAGTGCCAGGAACGCGAGCAAGAGGCAATAAAGAAGAAAATTCACGAGATGACTCGTGGGGTTCTGATGTTTTACAAAGTGCACCTTAAATCTAGAACATACAGCAAATCAGGCTTGAAGTTATCAAATAAGGTGTACGGGTTACACATTGAGTATGCTAGGTCTTAGGAACATATGAGTGTATTCAAATTAGCGTAACAGCTGACAATATCTGGTAGACAACTATTTTTTGGATATGTTTGAGAAATCTTTCTCACGCCTATGGTCTGGACATGCCGTCGTTTTGCCATCATGAGAAGTATGGGACTTTTCCCTCCGATACAATAGCACAAATATGCGTCCAAGTAACGAATACAAAAAGATATACGAGCATATCCAACATTTGAAAACAAGAATAATAATTGTGTTCTGATTTACTTTCAGTTACTCAAAAAACTAATTTGCTTGTAATACGTGTATAAATCATGTTCAATATATGGAATATATATTTTTTTCTTCATTCTGAGTGACACACCAAACTCATAACAAATGAGTAAAAATAGGACTACAACAATACAACAGGTTAAAAAATAAAAAGAATCGCAGTTCTCCACCAGTACTAAGAATTCATATCTAAATATGAACAAACCTATCAAACAGAAGCAAATGTTAGTCCACCAATACAGGGATTGCTCTTGCCAAATGCTTGCGCATTGTGAAAGAAATGTGCCGCAATTGGTTGACAAAAGTTTCCACAGACTCACAAAGCTTACGTGTAAGTGCACGACCAATGTTGTAGCATTAGATACTAAAAAACATTGTTATTTCCGAACACAACTGCACAGAATAGCTCATTAGCGTGTAGGGAAGAGTACTGAGGAAATTGCAATATACTTTTTTTGCAAATGTAACCATTCAGAATGTAAATAGAAATATCGAAATATACTATAATTTGCAATCCATCTCAAATAATATTTTGTTCGTTTTACCCCGTATGCTTCGGTATGCAGGCAGTATTTTGTTCGTTTTACCCCCTATGCCTCGGTATGCAGGCAGTATTTTGTTCGTTTTACCCCGTTTGTCTCGGTATGCAGGCAGTATTTTGTTCGTTTTACCCCGTTTGTCTCGGTATGCAGGCAGTATTTTGTTCGCTTTACCCCGTATGCCTCGGTATGCAGGTAGTTTGAAATAGGAAAATTACAGTCCGTTCAATGTAAAATTTGGAAAATACACATCTCTCATGGAAATATTTTGGCGCTCTTGGAAACATTCTGGCTACGCGCCTGATATCACGTGACATGACCAGTTTGCTGTCCTAGAAGAGATTCCTTACATATTTACATAAATTACACACTAATAAGTATTCAAATAATGCCGCTGGGCTTCGGATTTAGTACCAAGGAACGCGAGCAGGAGGCATCATCCCTTCAGTACCGTAAGAACGCCAGTAGGAGGCGATCTCCCTTCAGTAGGAGGCAACATCTCTTCCTAACCAAAGAGCAGGTAGTAGGAGGCAATATATTTTTTTACAGAGGAGCGTGGGCTGAAGTGATTACCCTTCCAAACCGAGGAACGTGAGCAGGAGGCAATACCCCTTTTCTGTCGAGGAACGTGAGCAGGAGGCAAAATCTCTTCCTAACCGAAGAACTTGAGCTGGAGGCAATACCTCTTCATGATCGAGATGCGTGAGCAGTAATATTATCCCTTCCAAACCGAGAGACGCAAGCCGACAATATCCCTCTCAACCGAGGACCGTGAGCAGGAGGCAATATGCCTTCCTACCGCGGTGTTGTGGCCTTCCAGATCTTCTTCTCTCGGGGCACGATGGATGCTGCAAATTTCTGAAAATAATACAAAGTGATCAGTTTATCTTGACATTAAAGCGTCTTGAACGTATATGTTCCTTCATAGAAAATCGTGCAGTAATTCAAATTCATTTCAGCCTACCAAAGCACACAAAGACATTAACTTGCACGTTGTCGATTTGAAAACCTTGAATAAGCAGTCGAAATGACTCAATATGTATTTTTCAATAAGAGATTCCTATTTTACCTCCGTATTGGTTACCAGCACCTGCTATACATTATTCTCCTACTGAGATTCCCGCGTTACCTGACGTCGTCGTTGATTGAATTTTAGATTCATTGAACTCAACAAATGACTTTTTACGGGTGTGCTGACCCTTCTCATGTTTACAGTTTTCAAACAGCTACGGTTGAGGAAACCATCACTATAAGTTGTATCGATGATTACAACCCACGCAAGTGTGCAATAAACATAATCTTTCCATCAGCACCTGCCGATCCCCGGTTCTTGTCCCCTTATCTTACCGAGCACTCTCTGAGGCTGCCTCATGACGATGATGCCACTGACAATGTCATCTCACCACCCCAAAATCCACCGACCTCCTCTTCCTAGCCCCTCACCTTTCTAAGCCTTCTCTGAGGCTGCATCATGACGATGATGCTTCTGACAATTTCATCTCACCCCAGCATTCGCCGACCTCCTCTTCATAGCCCCTCACCTGTCTAAGCACTCTCTGAGGCTGCCTCAGGACGGTGATGCCTCTGACAATATCATCTCCCCCCTAGCATCCGCCGACCTCCTCTTCATAGCCCCTCACCTGTCTAAGCCCTCTCTGAGGCTGCCTCATGATGGTGATGCCTCTGACAATGTCATCTCTCCCCTAGCATCCGCCAACCTCCTCTTCATAGCCCCTCACCTGTCTGAGCCCTCTCTGAGGCTGCCTCATGACGGTGATGCCTCTGACAATATCATCTCTCCCCTAGCATCCGCCGACCTCCTCTTCATAGCCCCTCACCTGTCTAAGCCCTTTCTGAGGCTGCCTCATGATGGTGATGCCTCTGACAATGTCATCTCTCCCCTGGCATCCGCCGACCTCCTCTTCATAGCCCCTCACCTGTCTAAGCCCTCTCTGAGGCTGCCTCATGATGGTGATGCCTCTGACAATGTCATCTCTCCCCTAGCATCCGCCGACCTCTTCTTCATAGCCCCTCACCTGTCTGAGCCCCTTCTGCGGTTGCCTCACGATCGTGATCAGCATCCAGAGCGGTATCATGAGCAGCGATGAGGAGGTGATGAGCCAACCCACCGCCTCGGCCCAGCCGGGGTACACGTACACCGTCATTCCGTGGTACTCAAGGCGGTTGGTGGCCATCGACCAAATGCCCATCAGGATCTGGGGGCGCGAGAAGATGGAGTTTGTGTGAATGAGTGTTGGGGACAGGAAAGGACGTGTGGGTGCTGGTCACATTTTGAAACTGTGAGTTATAGGTGCTAAAGATTTTTCAGGAGGCAGAAGAAGCTGAATTTAATCTGTGTGTGATCAAACTTGATGTTACGATTTTCTGACTCTTCCAAGAAAAATTCATGATAGAAAAAAATCTCAGCAACGAAATAATTTAAGAAATATGGGTGAATGAGACAGTATGGCAGTAACAACGGCTGCCATACTGGCTCAGTCACAACGGCTTAATGAAGCACTGCTTTGATTGCAGCTGCTTCAGCGGGAGCAGCAACAGCTATCCTGAAGAATCGCTGTCTAGTGACCTCCGGCAATAATGAACTGTGATAGCGACATGGGGCAATAATCAGTGGGTCTGCACCAGCAATCTCGGTACTTACTTTGGTGTGCTAGTAAAACACACTTTGGAGCTACCTCACCAACACATTCAAGCGTGCTGCCCGTAAACACTGATTTATATTCAGTGTACGTGAGTGGAGTAATTATACCGAAATATACTGTACCTTTCAACGACTGGGCTGTCATCAGGGGTGCATTGAAGACAAAACTTTTCGGTCCTCAAACATTGCAACTACGACAATCTTTTATTACACTACTTTTCCAGAAAGAACAGTCGTGACACCTTAACTCTGCACTCTCACCGTGACTAGGATGAAAAGGGGTGATACCACTTTCCAGCAGCAGATCCAATAGAAGTTGGGCTGGAACTTGAGCATGTGCCTGATGTCGGCCGTGAACCGATCCAGACCTGAAACAGATGAGAGATTGGTTGCGGGGAGACACAAACAAGTTCTGAAGATAAAGTTGTTCAAAATGATGGATATAGATCTTTTGTCCAAATACGTTGATTTATTCCTATCTTTAAACACGGATAAAGTCATGAAAAATGTATCCAAGATACAACGTTGCGCCCAACACTGATTAAAATCAGGATTGTTAGCATCTTCAAGGAAGAAGGTATCAGTAACATGACGATGCTAAATCTTCAAGATGTTCAAACTAAAAATAAGTTGAATTAATTTATTGAAGTATTGAATGATAACAACCATTTATAAGGAGGCCACCACAATAAAAAAAAAAAAAAAAAAAGATAATGGTTAAAAAAAACAATTCGGTGGGCAACGTTTTCTTTACTAAGAAACTATATATCATTAAGATGACGTAGAAAATGACAAATTATTGCAATAAGCCTATCAATGTCAACTTGGCAATAAGAATCTATTTTTTTCCTGTCTGGGCAAAACTGCACTTTGAATGAAAATTCCACAGATCTGTTAAGTTTCATCATTTCAATAATCTCGTCTATTTTTGAAAGCCAATTAGGTGCCTAAAAAAATTCGTTGGACATCAATGTTCCATAAAATACTTCATTTTGGACTACGCCTCAAACCAATCATCCCATCCGACATCGATGCAAGGAAAACAATCGAACACCGAACAGTATTGGATGGTCAACGGCTTGAGTGCTTTCTATCGCTCCGTTAGAAATTACACTAAATAAAAGACCAATTCCAGGGTTGCATACGCTGGAATGCAACCGCTTCCACAAAGGAAAAATATAAAACTGCCCATAAGATTGCATAACAAACAGGAAAATAAATATTTCTCACTAACTTCTTTAAAATCAAATTCAAGTCAACATAGAAAATTGAATGGATAGTGTATGAAATTAGGGGGGAACAGCTCTGGTCAGGCTCTCAATAGCTGAATTATTAAATAATTAGGTACTTGTACTCATATGAATATTTGTGCGTATCTTGAACATCTGTAACTTTTTAAGAATTTCTCCCTTCAGAGTCCATGATAACAACAAAAACATTTTTATTCCAAACAGTGGCCTCACCATAGAACCAGGCTACACCAATGCTCTCAAACAGGGCTGACGACAGCAGTGACACCCCAGCAGCGTAGGTATCCAGCCAGTGGAACATGTACATTCCGCCCTGCGCAGGATGAGAGGGGGTTAGTGAAACATCTGTAGGAGATGAATCAAAACGGTATTATCATAAGATTCAAACAATAAGGATAATATCTAATTTTGTTGTGGAGGACAATTTCATACATGAAAGATCTTGGAGATGATAAGCAAAGAAATGGATACGACAAATTAGTTGCATGTTTTGACATCAGCTTCAAGTTTCATACGTCAATCTTGATTGTAGCGTGCGTGGTGTTGAGGAAACATCAGCATTTGAGACATACGTTTATTGAATATAATACGCAGGTACAATAGATAAGGTATACAACACGCATTTGACTGTATAGCTGTCACTGCGCTTTTTATCTAGTCAACTCTGTGTAGACATTTGATCTTCTACAACATACGAGCAAATATAATGTAATAACCATTAATCTTCTACAACATACACGTACGAATATACCGTAATTACCACTTATCTTCTACAACATACACGTACGAATATACTGTAATAACCACTAATCTTCTACAACATATACGTACGAATATACTGTAATAACCACTAATCTTCTACAACATATACGTACGAATATACTGTGATAACCACTAATCTTCTACAACATATACGTACGAATATACTGTAATAACCACTAATCTTCTACAACATACACGTACGAATATACTGTGATAACCACTAATCTTCTACAACATACACGTACGAATATACTGTAATAACCACTAATCTTCTACAACATACACGTACGAATATACTGTAATAACCACTAATCTTCTACAACATATACGTACGAATATACTGTGATAACCACTAATCTTCTACAACATATACGTACGAATACAATTACAACTTATCCTAAGTGAATGCTTCTCAGTATTCGTTTTCTTACGTTTGAATGGTATGGAAGTTAACCTGTCTTGCACCAAGTCAAAACCACTAATGAGAGTTGTAGAAACACCCCCCCCCCCTCCCAACCTGGCAGAAGTTTGCGATGGATACGAGGAAGGAAGAGCAGACCACGATGGCGGTGAAGACCTCGCGTCGGATCACCTTCCGGCCAAACGTCTCTCTGAGCTCATCCAAGAGACCAGTGATCACGCACTCCAGACCCCCCATCTGGATTATGGAAGGGGTTTGGAATGAGGGAGGGAGTACGTGAAGGCGATGAGAGTCGGAGTAGGACTCTAAGATTCCTTGAACCAAGAAATCAGCCTTAAACAGACAGATGGTTTTTAATACATCACGTAGCTCAAAACCATTCATCGCCACTCTTTCATCGCCTCTGTTTTATTCCTACCAAGATACGAAATTGGATCGAAACGGCTGAACGAATCCAGGATTTCTTAATTTTGGTGCGTGTCCCAAACCTCTTGCGTATTCCAAGAGGTTGGAATGCGCACTAGGTCGTAAGCAATATTAGGCTGGAACGCGCACTAAGTCGTAAGCAATATTAGGCTGGAACGCGCACTAGGTCGTAAGCAATATTAGGCTGGAACGCGCACTAGGTCGTAAGCGATATTAGGCTGGAACGCGCACTAGGTCGTAAGCAATATTAGGCCGGAACGCGCGCTAGGTCATAAGTAATATTAGGTTGGAATGTGCACTAGGTCGTAAGCAATATTGAGTTGGAATGCGCACTAGGTCGTAAGCAATATTAGGTTGGAACGCGTACTAGGTCGTAAGCAATATTAGGTTGGAATGCGCACTAGGTCGTAAGCAATATTAGGTTGGAACGCGCACTAGGTCGTAAGCAATATTGAGTTGGAATGCGCACTGGGTCGTAAGCAATATTAGGTTTGAACGCGCACTAGGTCGTAAGCAATATAAGGTTGGAATATGCACTAGGTCGTAAGCAATATTAGGCTGGAACGCGTACTAGGTCGTAAGCAATATTAGGTTGGAATGCGCACTAGGTCGTAAGCAATATAAGGTTGGAACGCGCCCTAGGTCGTAAGCAATATTAAGTATGAATGCGCACTAGGTCGTAAGCAATATTAGGTTTGAACGCGCACTAGGTCGTAAGCAATATTAGGTTGGAATGTGCACTAGGTCGTAAGCAATATTAGGCTGGAACGCGTACTAGGTCGTAAGCAATATTAGGTTGGAATGCGCACTAGGTCGTCAGCAATATTAGGTTGGAACGCGCACTAGGTCGTAAGCAATATTAAGTTGGGATGCGCACTAGGTCGTAACAATATCAGGCTGGAACGCGCACTAGGTCGTAAGCAATATTAAGTTGGGATGCGCACTAGGTCGTAACAATATTGGGCTGGAACGCGCACTAGGTCGTAAGCAATATTAAGTTGGAATGTGCACTAGGTCGTAAGCAATATTAGGTTGGAACGCGCACTAGGTCGTAAACAATATTAGGTTGGAACGCGCACTAGGTTGTAAGCAATATTAGGCTGTAACGCGCACTAGGTCGTAAGCAATATTAGGCTGGAACGCGCGCTAGGTCGTAAGTAATATTAGATTGGAATGTGCTCTAGGTCGTAAGCAATATTAGGTTTGAACACGCACTAGGTCGTAAGCAATAATAGGTTGGAATGTGCTCTAGGTCGTAAGCAATATTAGGTTGGAACGCGCACTAGGTCGTTAGCAATATTAAGTTGGAAAGTGCACTAGGTCGTAAGCAATATTAGGTTTGAACGCGCACTAGGTCGTAAGCAATAATAGGTTGGAATGTGCACTAGGTCGTAAACAATATTAGGCTGGAACGCGTACTAGGTCGTAAGCAATATTAGGTTGGAATGCGCACTAGGTCGTAAGCAATATAAGGTTGGAACGCGCACTAGGTCGTAAGCAATATTAGGTTTAAACGCGCACTAGGTCGTTAGCAATATTAAGTTGGAAAGTGCACTAGGTCGTAAGCAATATTAGGTTTGAACGCGCACTAGGTCGTAAGCAATAATAGGTTGGAATGTGCACTAGGTCGTAAACAATATTAGGCTGGAACGCGTACTAGGTCGTAAGCAATATTAGGTTGGAATGCGC
>SDVV010044375.1:0-10162 GCA_016164225.1 Gammarus roeselii
ATCTTTGAACCTTTCATCGAATGTAATTGTTATGTAGTATGTTATTTGTTAATGTGTTCGACTCAGGCGCTGTATTTCTCGGACATGGTAGTTATATGTTAAGACAAATTGATCTTGTGGTCAAGTTAGTTACTGATGGTTCATAGAGATACCAAGAACGCATGTTTTTTGTGAGTCGGTTGATGTATTTGTTAGGATGTATGTTATTTGTTAGTGTGTCTGACTTAGTCGCCGTTTATTTTGGGCAATATAGTTATATGTCAAGACAATTACTCTCGTGGTCAAGTGAGTTACAGATGATACATAGAGACTGCCCGGGACGGGTGGGGAAGAGGGGAGGGGTTGACCGGAGTCAGACGGTGTCCAAAACGCAAGTAGAAGCTAGTGCTATAGTTCAACCGTAAGTGGTAACTAGCTATGACACTTAGCGATTTCATCTCTGGATGTGCGGTCATACAAAGATTAGTTTTTTTCCATACGGGAATATTTCAGTTTCCTTACGGTATCTGGTTGCTTTCATTTACGATTGCTTACGTACGGACTACATAGATGTACGTTATTAGGTCTTGTCGATGCTGTATATGATTGTTTTGGAATATTTCGCACGGTATGAGCGCATGATATATATTACTAGGTTTGTTATTGAATGACTCAATTGAATAGAAGGCATTGCTTATACATATATATTTTATATTGTACGATTGATATTGTTGATTAAATCCATTCGCTTCGTCGCATTTTATGTATATATTTTCATAGATTCGTCAAGATCCAATGTTAAGAAACAAACAGTTACAAATACGTTCACGTAATTTTTCAGAAGAATTTTTCTGTATACAATGAAACAAGGTTTATTATACATATATATTCATGGAATAAAATATACATTTAGGTGAACAAATTTAGGGTTTTGACACAACATTCACGCATGTTCAAAAACATATCATAGGTAGACAATCGATCATGGTCAATTATATATGCTTAATTGTTTTTGTATGGGTTTCGTTACAGTTCTTTCCAATGCATATTTTTCAATGCCTATTTAGGGGGTCAATGAGACAAGTTTATTATTATAATTTTTATATTTTTGTATACATAAGAGCATACAAGGATTATTTACATTTTATGATCATTTAGAGGATAAAACCTGTTGAGATACACGTACTTTCATCATTAAGTCGACTACATACGCCAAAGACTGTCTCACCCGGCTTGCGTTTCTTCCATGTTAAATGTATTTCTTAATCGATTTCATTAGCCAAGGCACATCGCTCCATCTTTTCAGTGACGGTAGGTTTATTTTTAATAGATTTTTTGGGGATGTCCGGGTGGCCTTAGGCATGCGTTCAGATAGTAGCGCTTATTCTCAAATTTACTGAGGCAGTTTTTGATAGTGCGTACAGTTTAGAGTTGGCATGCTTGCGCACGAATGTTGTGTATTGTCTCAAAGTGTGTGTATGTTTTCTGGTTATGTATATCTCTGTATTGTTCATGATTAATTTTGGCTTGTGTCTGGTAATTGACACCTTAAGCAGCCGATTTGTTGCGTCGCACTCAAGCAACATGCTGTAACACTTGGGTTGTAAGCAGATGATTTCACACGGGTTGTCATCAGCTGTTTCGCTTTTCAGTAGTCCTAGCTGTCCTTTCTTGGATTCATCAAACGAGGGGTAATTTTTGGGATAGTTGGAGAAGTCCATGTATTCTGCCAGGGGTGCTTGGCGCATTTCCGCTTCAATGTCGGCCACGCCTTTGAACTGGATCAGCAACGAGTCAGTGTCCGAGTAGATGAGCGAGACGTTGTCACCGTAGCGTGGCTTCAGTATGTCATAGAAGAAGCTGTAGACTTTTGCTTTTTCAAGCACGAAGAATCCAACTTGGAGTGGATGAACCATTCGGATATTTTTTGGCGTGAGGATCATGATGACGGTTTCGAGGCCGATGGCTTAGCACCGTTTCCTTCATCGTTCGGGATTTTTTCATGTATTTTATCACGGATTGACACCGCCATATGCCGGCATATGTCGGCATATGCCGGCATAATGTAAGCGTATTCACAGTTTAATACCGGCATATACCGGCATATGCCGGCATATGCTGGTATAATGTAGGCGTATTCACGGTCGATGTCGGTATAATGTTGGCATTTACACACATTTTTGTGAAAGGGTTTCCATACACTCCGGATGCATTAATACCTACGCAACCTAACCTAACATCTAGAACAACATCCCTTGCTGTTTGTTACAATATATTTAATAGGAATCAGCTTCATGCTATGTTATGTTAAAAGAAGTAATCATCCTATCCTAGATTAACCTAACTTATTTACGGTATTCAGTCAATGTTGTATACGATGCATAATACATATCTCCACTTGACAATACATTTTGAAATATCATTTGCAGTTTTGATAACTTACACCTAATTATTTCTACTTCGCTATCAATCTCGAGTCATATATGTTACCAGAGAGATCGGATTTTTTTTTCAATCTTTGGAGACATGATTCTCTCTCCTCATGTTTCATTACCAATAAATTTAAACGAAGTCAGATATACATTTAATTTTCATTATACAATTTTACACTTCTTATACTTGACATCCTTTCATTAGCCCATTTGATAATTCGGTTTCCTTAAACGTTCGAGATTTTTCATGCAGTTTATCACGGTTTGATACCGGCATATACCGGCATAATGTAGTTGTATTAACGGTTTGATCCCGTCATATGCCGGCACATGCGGTATAATGTAGGCGTATTCACGGTCGATGTCGGTATAATGTCAGTAATACACATATTTTGGCAAAAGTATTACCATACACAGCCAGATACATTAATACCTACGCAACCTAACCTTACTCCACTTTCTTCTACATTTTGATCAATCCTTTGCAGTTTGATACACACATCTAATTCTGAACTTGTAAATCATCAAAAACTAACCTAACTTATGTACGATATTCAGTCACTGTTTCATTCAATGCATAACATGTATTGTATTGAAAAGAAGAAAAATACATAACAAAATTTAAATTTCAATACAATTTAAAAATTTCAAAAAGAAAAAAAATCGACGCTCAGACAGAGCCAAAGCATTTTTTTAATGTGAAAACTTGGCTACTAAAGAAAGGTCCAGGCGTCGATTTTTTTTTTGTTAAATTTTTAAATTGTTTTGAAATTTAAATTTTGTTATATATGTATTTTCTTTTCTTTTCAATACATGTACACGTACATACGCTCGAATATACACATGCACGTACGTATACAGCTCTATACACGTACATACATACATTCATGTTGATCACGGTGAGCGAAGATGGGCCTAATGTTTTGCATGATGTAACATGTAATCAAGATATAAAAGGTATCTGCACACCGAGAATGGAGTCAGTGATACGCTGAGAATAAGCGGAGGCGTGCGTATCGTCTCAGAATAAATAAAAATGGATGTTCACATTTCAAAAATTTGTTTACGCGTGTTGGATGAAAAAATCTCCGCAGATGATTTAGCTTGGTTCGAGGATATATTGACAAGTGATAAAGATATTAATTATCTACAAATGCGGGGAACAAGAATCACAAGAGCAGGAACTATTATCCATAAATGGAAGGACAATGAAGAAAACAGGATTTGGGACACTGATTTCGTAGCATTTCAGTCGTATGTAACAGAGTTCAAAGAAAATAAGAAGCTATATCTTGAAATTGATATGTCCTAAGCAGAAAACTTCCACACATGTATGAAGGTTGGGTTAGTGGAAAATAAATTCAATCTAGGGAGTGAAGAAAATCTGAAGCGTATGATAGAGTTTCTTTCGGATAAAGATTGGAGGTACATTGAATTGGATAAGATTCGAATAATTAAAGTTCGCACAGAAGAAGAAGAACATTCATGAAAATGCGGGGATCTACATTTATGGTGATACGGGGATGGAGCAGGTTTCCGTATTCATATCAAAGATATGGTGGACTATATGAAGAAATTTGAGAGGAGACTGCTACAAAGTGATGATGGGTACGGTTGTATGTACGCACCATGTTGATACAAGAATGCACAAATATTGATGAATCCAGCAAGATCTGTAATTACTACTGATAAAAAACAATACAACTATGAAAAATACTTAATTAAATTGTTTACATTTAACTAAAAACTCAAAAGATAAGCGATGAATTGCATACTCTGTGTCAGACGGAGGTAACATCGAAATTGTTGAAGTCGGTAGGAGAATATATTTCAAGAGGTGCAACGCTACCCATAAACCTAGCACAGGGTAAATGCTGTATATGTGTGACAGAATGGTGAGCTATAAATCAGAGTCCGATGAGAAAAAAATACCAAGTCAATATTGGGATTCTGTTGTGGAAGTAATGGGGTGATGGGGGTCTGTAAACAATGCCAAAAAGAAATAAAATTGAATCGACATAAATCCACGAGTACTGTGTGGAGACATTTGAAACGCTGTCATCGTGAAGAGTATGAAGAAAATATTGTAAAAAAAAAGTAGATTTACTGTGCAAATCGTCAGAGGATGAAGTGTCAGGAGATATTGACGAAAAATGTGGTAGACGTAGTATGAGATGAAGACCCGTTTGTATGATGATGGAAACAGATATGAATTACTTGTAACATTCCTTCCATTAAAGATTGAAAAATCGGACCTCTCTGGTAACATATATGAGTTGAGATTGAATGCGAAGTAGAAATAATTAGGTTAAGTTATCAAAGCTGCAAAGGATAGAACAAAAATGTTGAGTCAAGTGGAGATATGTTATGCATTGAATAAAACAGTGACTGAATATCGTACATAAGTTAGGTTAAGTTAGTTTTTGATGATTTGCAAGTTCAGAATTAGATGTGTGTATCATACTGCAAAGGATCGATCAAAAATGTAGAGATAAGTGGAGATATGTATTATGCATCGTAAAAATCAATGACTGAATACCGTACATAAGTTAGGTTAGGTTAGGTTTTTGATGATTTACTAGATCAGAATTGGATGTGTGTATCAAACTGCAAAGGATTGATCAAAATGTAGAGAAAAGTGAAGTTAGGTTAGGCTGCGTAGGTATTAATGTATCTGGCTGTGTACGGTAACCCTTTTGCAAAAATGTGTGTAAATGCCGACATGATACCGACATCGACCGTGAATACGCCTACATTATGCCAGCATAGGCCGGCATATGGCGGGATCAAACCGTGAATACAGCTACATTATGCCGGCATATGCCGGTATCAAACAGTTATAAAATGCATGAAAAATCTCGAACGTTGAAGGGAACTGAATTATCAAATGGGGTAGTGAAAGGACGTGAAGTATAAGAAGTGTAAAATTGCATAATAAAAATTAAATGTACATCTGACTGTTTTAAAATTATTGGTTATGAAACATGAGGAGAGAGAATCACGTCACTTAGGATTGAAAAAAAAAATCCGAACTCTCTGGTAACATATATGACTCGAGATTGATTGCGAAGTAGAAATAATTAGGTGTAATTTATCAAAACTGCAAAGGATAGATCAAAATGTATAGTCAAGTGGAGATATGTATTATGCATCGTATAAAACATTGACTGAATACCGTACATAAGATAGGTTAGTCTAGGATAGGATGATTACTTCTTTTAACATAACATAGCATGAAGCTGATGCCTATTAAATATATTGTAACAAACAGCAAGGGATGTTGCTCTAGATGTTAGGTTAGGTTGCGTAGGTATTTATTCATCCGGCAGTGTATGGAAACCCTTCTACAAAAATGTGTGTAAATGCCAACATTATACCGACATCGACCGTGAATACGCCTACATTATACCAGCATATGCCGGCATATGCCGCCATATGGCGGGATCAATCAGTGAACACGCCTACATTATACCGGCATATGTAGGTATCAAACCGTGAATACGCCTACATTATACCGGCATATGCCGGCATATGGCGGTATCAATCAGTGATAAAATGCATGAAAAAAATCCCGAACGATGAAGGAAACCGTGCTACGCCATCGGCCCCGAAACAGTCATCATGATCGTCAAGCAAAAAAATATCCGAATGGTTCATCCACTCCAAGTTGGATTCTTCGTGCTTGAAAAAGCAGAAGCAAAAGTCTACAGCTTCTTCTATGACACACTAAAACCACGCTACGGTGACAACGTCTCGCTCATCTACTCGGACACTGACTCGTTGCTGATCCACTTCAAATGCGTGGCCGACGTTGAAGCGGAAATGCTAATGAAATCTATGAAGAAATGGTTTTAGCATGGAAGAGACGCAAACCGGGTGAGACAGTCTTTGGCGTATGTAGTCGACTTAATGATGAAAGTACGTGTATCTCAACAGGTTTTATCCTCTAAATGATCATAAAATGTAAATAATCCTTGTATGCTCTTATGTATACAAAAATATAAAAATTATAATAATAAACTTGTCTCATTGACCCTCTAAATAGGCATTGAAAAATATGCATTGGAAATAACTGTAACGGAACTCATAAAAAATATATATATATATGTATATAATTGACCATGATTGATTGTCCACCTGTAATATGTTTTCGAACATGCGTGAATGTTGTGCCATAACCCTAAAATTGTTCACCTAAATGTGTGTTTTATTCCATTATTATATATGTATAAATAAACCTTGTTTCATTGTCTACAGAAAAATTAATCTGAAAAATTACGTGAACGTATCTGCAACGGTTTGTTTCTTAACATTGGATTTTGACGAATCTATGAAAATATATACATTAAATGCGACAAAGTGAGTGGATTTAAGCAATAATATCAATCGTACAACATAAAAAAATATATGTATAAACAATGCCTCCTATGCAATTGAGTCATTGAATAACAAACCTAGTAATATGTAATATGCGCTCCTACCGTGCGAAATGTTCCAAAACAATCATATACAGCATCGACAAGACCTAATAACGTTCATCTATATAGTCCGTACGTAAGCAATTGTAAATGAAAGCAACCAGATACCGTAAGGGAACTGAAATATTCCCGTATGGAAAAAACTAATCTCTGTGTGACCGCACATCCAGAGATAAAATCGCTAATTGTCATAGCTAATTACCACTTGCGGTTGAACTATAGCACTCGCTTTTACTTGCGTTTTGAACACCGTCTGACTCCGGTCAACCCCTCCCCTCTTCCCCACCCGTCCCGAACAGAGATATACACTTGACCACAAGAGTGATTGTCATAACATATAACTATATTGCCAGAGATATACAGCGGCTAAGTCATACACTAACAAATAACGTACATCCTAACAAATACATCGACCGACTCACAAGAAAAACATGCGTTCTTGGTATCTCTATGAACCATTAGTAACTAACTTTACCACAAGATCAATTTGTCTTAACATATAACTACCATGTCCGAGAAATACAGCGCCTAAGTCGGACACATTAACAAATAAAATTCTTCATAACACTTTCATTCGATAAAAGGTTCAAAGATCTAGTCATCCTATATCTAATTCCTTCACAAAGCATATATGTAGTCCCTATCTCCAGGGCTGTTTCGAACCACCTATTTCCAGGGCTGTTTCGCGCCGCCTATCTCCAGGGCTGTTTCGCGCCGCCTATCTCCAGGGCTGTTTCGCGCCGCCTATCTCCAGGGTGTTTTCGCGCAAATATATACTATTCATATTGCTGGTAGTCGTAATGTTCATGGCTAGGTTGTATTTCTTGTCTTATGCCTAATTTGAATACTACTGCACCGCTACGCTACGATAACAATCTAGCTCGGTGGCCCAGTGGGTAGAGTGTCGGGCTCTCCTCACAACAGACGTCCGTTGGAGCTGAAGGTTGTTGGTTCGCGCTCACCCGACCCCGAGTGAGGCATCCTGGCCGGTGTCTTAAATGGTAAAAAGCCAGCCCATAAACGCCGTGGATTAAAGAATGGGCTATCAGGTGGCTGCTACACGGCAACCCGCAATGTAAGCCAAAACATATCCGAATAAAAAAATACATAAATTATAACGACGGAAATTTATGAAATAGCCGATGTATCCTTCAAACAAAATTTCAGATCATGGCTACACTTTTACGTGGCTTCTCATTCACCATCCTACTCCACGTCAAATAGCTCTCGAGTCATGAGCGTTTATAATCAACCATGGCCATCAGCGCACCTCATGTACGAATGAACTGCCTCCTGTCTAGAAAAAAAAAAATGTAATCCATAAACTAGTTCAAAGTGATGTAAAAATCCCCTTGCTAATTCAAAACGAGAGTGCAGATGAATTTGAAATACACTAAAACTAAGAACATTCGTTCATAACACATCTCAATCGCCTTCTGCTTGAAACCCGCAGGTAGACTGTGGATAAATGTAGACGAAATAACGATGCTTGCTAGTGTAAAACATAAATATTAGGTTTACAAAATAAATCAATACGAGAGTCGAAAAAAAACTTCTATTTAAAAAAAACTTCGTTGTAATTGCCTGAAACCTTTCAATAGTGCAAGATCAACATGACGTTATATATCTTGTCTATGTATATCTAACCAAGAAGGCCTATAACTAATAACAAATAATGATGTGAAATCTAAATATTCGTTTTCCCAACACATTATTCGATTAAAAATATATGCGAATAATTAATTGGACGCGTCTTACTTAACAGTTCATCAAGTTCAATTCATTTTCATGAAATCTGATCAGTTTCTCCGTTAACCATTACCCCAAAACCAATGTTACCAACCATAATTTCCGTTATAGGTTAGTTACTTCTACAAACCGGTCTTATGCGAGTACCGCCAATGTAAGATCATTCACCACAACCGCACATCGTAGTGCATTAGTCGCAGTTAAGACGACAACAATCACCCCCGCAACCCCACCACATGCTCGCCGAGTGCCCACCACACGACCCTTCACCGAGCCCACCACATGACCCCTCACCGATTGTCGAGCACGTAGTACACATTCCCAGAGAGTTCAAAGAAGTGCATCAGAGGTTCTTCGAAGGGCACGTCGACCCTGGTGCAAGAGATTGAGTGGATTAGCGCCAAAAATTATCGACCCTGCCATATATAAGGGGTTTCATAAATTAGTATTGGACTGAATTCAAAGAAAAAAACACATGGCATGAATGTGTTACATGTGCCTCGGAATGGTCTATATCGCCCTTCTTGTTGGCATGAGTAATCAAGTTGTTCAAACAGATCGAGGCATTCACGATGTCATGAAAAATAAAGTTGTTAAAACAGACAACGAACCCCGGCAACTTGGTTTCATAGGCAAGGGCATGTTAGCGTGCTGGCCGAGCGTGAGAAGGAGGCAAAGTTTTGTGTACACGTGTGGGATACTAGATATGTACGTAACTGCGTACGATGAGGATTTTAAAAATAAGGCGTCTGAATTGATGGAGTCTATCCTGGCCATGCGCTCTACATGCCACAAGCCCCTTCACACCTTGCACAGCACAAGACAATAATTTGTGTAAAACTGAACCAGTGTTCAAATCTCCGCTTTTACACCAATTATAATCGGTCGATGTCGAGTTGCGAGGTATTTTTTGTTCATCGTGGGAGCAGCATTATGTTTTCACACTCCTATGAGCAATGTGGACTCATTGATCACATTTTGGAACTCTGTTTCGCGACAGGAAAAATAGAAGGATCAGTCAGGTCGTCCCGAATTTATTGGTGATATTTTAACCAAGAACATCACCTTCGAATGACAAGGAAGCAAGGAATGCAAAAACTAATTCATACTTCGTGACACGTTTCGCCTCTTGTCAGTTCATCAGGTCGACGCCCCAAAAATACAGATTTGTTTTTCTGTTCAGTGTTCACACACATTAAGAATGCTTTACAGTATGTGGAGTAGCGAAATAAGATTCGGTAAAAAACATTGCCGGAGGCAGACTGTGGGAACATTTTATTTGGGTAATAAACTAACTTGAAACGTTTCTAAAAAGCATTATTTCTAAAATGTGTAACAAGGCAGTCAATGTGGAACATTTTAATTGGTTAATAAAGTAAAATAGAACGTTTCGGGTGTTTATATACCAAAATAGACATTTGTATCAATATACACCCGGAAACAAATATGTACTTACAAATACAATCATAGATGTCTAAAGATATTCATAAACATTTATATATATATATATAAATAGTTATGCAT